>ML110487.1:0-10370 GCA_003697995.1 Taxidea taxus jeffersonii
AATGTTGTTTAGGCTTACATTCACTGAAAGATAGAGAAAAGTCCAAAGAAATAGTCCATCGAATAATATAGAAGTTATCTTTTTCTCCCAAGTGAACAACATTTGGCAGAATTGAGTCTAAGACTGATGTGGCAGCTCCACAGGTATCAGAACCCTGATCACTTCTTGGCTGCTCAGTACCTTATGATCCAAGATGGCTGCTCCAGCTCCTGCAATCACATTCACATTCCAGCCAGCAGAAAGGAAGACAAGGCATGAAGTTGTACTCACTGGGGAGGAATGGCCATGTGCTTTCTGTCCCTACGCCTCAGGTAACCTGGGACTGTCCTTGCCTTGTTACTGTTACTCTAGCTCCCAGTCACACAACCACAACCACCCTGAAAGCAACACCCCAAGCCCTTATTCTGGCATTCAAGGCCCTTGGCCCTTGGGTTTCCTCATCTACCACGAATGCAGCCTTTGCCCAACCACTCTTCCCTGCCTCCTTCATTTCTTGCTCCCCCAGATCATGCCCTCTGCCTGCATGCCCCCTTCTGGACCTCCTCTGCCAGGGGACTTCTGGTCAACCCCAAAGAGTCACCACGGAAATGTTGTGTTCTCAGGGCAGCCTCACAGCGCCCTTCTCAGGGGAACCAGAATCCCTTTCTCCAACCCTCCCTTGGGCTTCCGGAGCCTTCCGTCATCCCTCTATTTATAGCCTGTTCAAGTCAGGTGCCCCTGGACACATTGCTGGGAGGGAGGGAGGGGCCCTAGGCTTGGAGAGCAGGTTCTGTGACCTGCCTGGGGGAAGGGCTGGGATTTTCCAGGACAGCTCCTCTGGCTTGAGGTCCCTTCATTCACAGCGGAAGCAACCTCACCACTGCTGCCTGGGGGGCAGTTGTCCTGTGCCCTGGGGCCTAGGTGTGCCTATCCATGACTCCTAAACCCAGGCCCGGGCCTGACTCCACCTCTGTTACCATCACCTGTACTGACCTGAGAACTGCCGGTGGGGTTACTGTCTCCGTGCTGGGGAGGGTCCTGGTCAGAAAGGGCCTGCCTGGGCGAGGAGGCCGGCCTGGCTGTAACTTCGGGGAGTCAAGGGAGTGCTCTCTGTGGACGTTCAGCTTTCCTCCTGCTTCCTTGGCAGGTTCAGACCACCTGCCATGGATGGTGGAGAGGCATGGACCCTCCAGGAAGCCAAGCAGGGAGAGAAGGGCCCTGCAGCCCCACACTGTCCCCCATCACCTGCCCTCAGCCAGCTCAGCCCCTCCTGGATTCCATAGTGCCTCTTAGCTCAACACCAACTCACACTGGATCCTTCAGCCTGTCCAGGCCATCGCTCCTCCCCATCCCCAGATCGCAGGCTTCCCATCTTCATCCTTCAAGGCCTCTCTGCACCCTGGTTCCCCAGTGGCTCCGCGCCCCCTCCTCCAATACACTGACGAATCTGAGTTCTGAGTCAGAGTGACCCCTTCTGCCCCAGCCCCCACCCACTTTCAGATAAAGACAGTGACGCCAATGCCAAGGACCTGTCCCAGCTGCCAGCGGAGTGCCTCCCCCTTGCCCTTTCATAAGGCCCCAAACCTGGCCCTGAGCTCCTGGAGTGAGCCGTTGACCCTTGAGTGCCTGGAGAGTCACTCTATGGAAGACTCAGCCTCTTGGTCACCATGGAGGCTCACAGCCCCAGCGGGCCAGGATCCTCCTCTTTGCTATGGGCCATGTGGCAGGCTGAGTCCAGCGAAACTGCCCTGAGCTTCACCTGAACCAGGACTGGGATCCAGCATTTAGAACCCGACAGGCCTGGCTGTGTGAGTTCCGGCAAGCCACTGACCCTCTCTGAGATCTGGGTCCAGGTTGGCACACAGGGCTCCCAAGAAACCGATGGGCCTGCACCTCCCTGGGGGTCTGAGACCCCTCTCTTCCCTCCCTCACCCTGGGACGATCAGGGCAAGAGACTCCTTCCTTCATGGGGCTGGGGTAGAAGGGAGAGGGAGGACTAGTGTGCCTTCCAACCTTTCCCCAGGAGCTGGCCTGCAGCTCCAGGAGCTTAGAAACCACCAAGTGGGGTGGGGGTGACTACCTGGCCTGCCTGGGATCTGGGTGTTTGGTGCCAAGGAGGAGAAACAGTCTAGGGCGCCTCCTAGTGGACACCAAGAAAATGTTTACCCGGGCGGAGGGCAATTAAGGGTTTCAGGTCCAGCCCCTTAAGCACAGCTCTCTGCTTGGAGCTGGGGTCCAGCACCCACCTATCACTGCCGGCTGTGGCAAAAGCCGCCCCCATCAGGGAACCTCAGTTTCCTCATCCACAAAACAGATGATGAGCACACCACCACCGCAGAGGACCACATCGAGGCTCCTGTCGGGTGGCTGGGCAACGCCCCCTTGCACCCTATAATGTTTTCCAAGGTCTGGAGAGGCTGCTCTTGCTCTAAGGGCTGCAGTGAGCTGGTGGCTGAGCCAGGGTGAGGATCCAGGGGCTCAGCCTCCTGGTCCAGCTATCCTTCCCCTCCTGGGTGTTGTCCAATGTGACCTTGGACTCCCCGGGCCTGTTAATTCCTCTTGGTGGTTCTGGGCGGTTTCAGATGTTTTAGCGCTATTAACACACCTGTCCCAGGAACTAGCTAGCTTATGACTGCATCCAATTAACCTGCCTGCCAACAGTGATGTCTTCTCCAGCGCTTGCAGGGATATCTCTGTTCCCATCTCTTTCCAAAAGACAGAAGTCTTTTGTGAGCCTGGAGGTGGCTGTGATGTCCCTCTGGCAGGGGCCCTTTGGGTCCTCTGCCAGGAAGCAAGGCCAACCTGCTCGGCCGGCCCCCACGGCCCTGGTGCTGGGATCTTGCTGTGGCGCCAGGTTGGGAACTGAGAGTGTGCGAGTGTGCATGTGTGCTTGTGCGTGTGTGTTGTGGGTGGTACTGAGGGGAGAAGGGGGATGTAAAAGGGGAGCCCAGAGCTCCAGTCTCAGAGGACCGGTCTATCTGATCTGTCATGGAGGGAGGGGGGCCCCAGGGAACAACCACTCCCACATCCCAGTTCCTTCTGGGTGTTGCTGGGGTGAATCTGGGGCATGGAGAGACTGACTGGCAGGAAATTAGGCCAGCCAGGTGCCGTGGCCCAGCAGCTGTGTGCAGATCGAGTGACTGGAGCTCTCCCAGCTCCCTTGTGCTGGGTCCCTCTCCATGCTGCCCCAGAATCCTCTCTTATGTCCCCGGGAAGGCCCCAGGGCTCCCCAGAATCTGACGGGGCCCCACTCATCAACCCACACCTGCGGTGACACATCCAGCTTCTAAGAAACTTCCTCGAATACACAGACCCAAGGCAAAGACAGGGAGTGTGTGACCACACGACCCGGGAGACTCTCGCACAGACGCGCAGCCACAACACACTCAGGCAAAAGGAAAGGGGAGGGTCTAAGGGGCAGGTAGGCCCTTGGGGAGTGGGCTGAGAGCTAGCCATGTAGAGCGGGGGAAGCCATGGGGGTCCCAAGCAAAGGGAGCTCTGCGCGCTCCTGGCCAGATACCCTTGTCCAAATCCCCACCACGAACCAGCTCAGTGGGCCTGAAGCTGGTAACCTGAGCTGAAGCCTGGACAGCCACATCCAGGAGGCCCTTGCCCCCGTCTCCCCTGGTACCCCAGCTCAGTGGGGCTTTACTTTCTCCCTGCTAACCCCTCACCCACCTCTCTGGCTGCCAGCTCTGATCTCCCATCCTTCCCCTCTGCTCCCCTCCCCTCTCTGGCTTTGGCCACTTGTCCCTGGCCCGCCCCCTCCCACTGTGTCCCCCTTTGCTTTTACCCCTGTCCGTGACAAACTCCAGCTCATCCCCCAAGGCCCAACTTTGTGCCTCCTCTGAGAAGCTTTCCTGCCGCTCCTCCAGCTCTCCCGGAGACAAAGTTAATCTCTGCCTCCTGGTGCTCCAGGGGACCTTGCTCGGACCTCTGCCTTCATTCAGAAGGCTTCCTGATGTAATGTTCCCGGAATGCAACTGACTCCTGGCCCTGCTGAGAAGCTTGTCTTTTCTGGTGTGTACCAAGGGCACCAGGAAGCCTCGCAACACTTTTAACCAAGCTGAGCAAGGATCGGATTTGAGATTGAAAAAGGTCACCGGGGCAGCTTTAGGGGAGAGCAGGAGGCAAGGAGAGGGAGTGGTGGGGGCGGGCAGGTGGGGAGGCGGGCAGAGTCAGGATATTCAGGGTACAACCTCCTCACAGTTGGTGTTTCCTAAGCCTGGCTGTGCACTGGATCCCTTGGGGGAAATTAAAAAAAAAAAAAAAACCCCTAAGCTCTTTCCCAGTCACACCTAAATAGGGCCTCAGGGGTCAGGCCCAGAATCTTTTTTTTTTTTTTTTTAGTAGTAAAAAACAACATAAAAGTCTTGGCCATTTTTAAGCGAACAGTTCAGTAGTGTTAAGCACATTCACCTTGTTGCAAAGCCAAGATCCAGAACCCCTTCCAGAAGCTTTATGCCTGTTAAGCAGCTCCCTTCCAGGCCCCCCAGCTCCTGGCAATCTCCGTTCTCCTTCCTGGTCCTGTGAATGTCACCTCTTTAGATGGGTGAAATTATATAAGTGGAATTAACTGGTATTTGTCTTCTTGTGACTCAGAATCTATATTTTTTTCTCCAGGATCTGTATTTTCTAAGCTCCTCTAGCAGTTCAGATACAGCTGGTGTGAGGCCTGGAGTTTGGAAACCACTGTCCATGTTATGCAAGCTGGAAGGTGCCCACTCTGTCACTCTGCTCTTTGCAGCAAAAATCAGACCCTAGGACCTCTGCCCTTGAGTATGTGTTCCCTGTGACCGCAGGGGAGAATTTCTTCAGTACAGGCCCTTGTAATCTATGGAAGTCAGACCAGCTAACAAGTCAACACCCCCAAATGATTATTACTTTCCATGCCCTATTCTTTTTTTAAGATTTTACTTATTTTTTGACACAGGGAATGATCACAAGTAGGCAGAGAGGCAGGGGGAGAGAGAGGGGGAAGCAGGCTCCCCACTGAGCAGAGAGCCTGATATGGGGCTCGATTCCAGGACCCTGAGATCGAGGGCAGAGGCTTAACCCACTGAGCCACCCAGGTGCCACAATGCCCTATTTTACATAATGTTTTGGATCTTGGCTACTCCAGTCTGGTCCCAAACCAGCAGCATCAACACCCTTGGGAGCTGATGAGAAATCTGGGCTCCCAGGCCCCTCCTGGCCGCGTGTACAGTGAAGTTTGGGAATCCCAGTTTTGGGTTTATGGAGTGAGGTCTGCTGGGAGCTGGGGGAAGGTGGCTTGATCCCAGAGATCCCCCCCACCCCGCCCACCCAAGAAGGGGTCGTTGACAGGCTAGGGAGGTGGCCCAGGCTGAAGGAGGCTTGATTTTTTTCTCTGCCATCCACTGCCACTAACCTTTGAATGAGGCTGTCTGTCCCTACATGCCTGTCAAAGGCCATCGGCCCCAGGGCGGCCCCCGCTGGCTTAGCCCCTGCCCCTCGATCACCTGCCTCATGGTCAGCTCTCCCCAGCCTTGGCCACACATTCCTAGGCTTTTGGCGTCTGCAAGGGGAAACCACTGTGTCCTTTGCAGCCTGGCTCAGGGAGAATGGCCCTGCACTTGGCCTGACCCAGACCATTCCAGCAGGGTACCCACCCGCTCTCGTGACATGCCCCATCTGGTCCTCACGATGACCTAGAGAGGGCGCACTTACATGATGGCTCCCTGAGTACCTATGAAGCAGCAGGCACTGGGGAGAGGCCGGGTCCTCCCAGGGCCCGGTGAGGACGACACGGGGATGTTTCACATTCGGCAGGTGAGGTAATGGAGGCTCAGGAAGGTGAGCTGATTTGTGCACTGCTCCATAACTACTAAGTGCCAGCATTAGGATCTGAATTTAAATCAGCCTGTCAGGTCTGAGTGCTTAACAGAGACGTCTCTGTCCTTGATGTCCTTTTACAGAGGGAGACACTGAAATTCAGTTTTATAACCTGTCTGAGGTCTTATCTGCTAAGTGCTGGACCACAGTCTGGAACTCAAGACTGTGTCTGCCAGGCCCTGAATTCTTAACTGGTGAGTCCTCTTTCTTCCTCTCTTTCTTTCTTGTTTTTGTTTATTTATTTATTTATTTGACAGAAAGAGAGAGCCAGAGAGCACAAGCTGGGGGAGTGGCAGAGGGGGAGAAAGAAAGAGGAGCAGGCCCCCCGCTGAGCAGAGGGCCCGACACGGGGCTCCATCCCAGGACCCTAGGAGCCACCCTGAGCCACCCAGGCACCCCAAGCCTGCTTTCTTCACCCCATTGTACAGATGTGGGAGCTGAGACTCCGAAGCTGAGGCGTATGACTCTCCTGAGCACTGGTCTGTCTACCCCATTTCCTGCTGCCTGTGCTCATCCCTGGCATCGGGCCCCTCCATCTGGGCTGTCATCTTAGCAGTCACGAAAGTGACAGCCAGGGCACCCCTGAGCCACAGCTGCAGCCCAGAATGTGTGGGGAGCTCAGCACCTTGGGGAGGAATGGAAGGGTAAGTGACACTTCCCAGCCCCACAGCTGGGGACCCAAGAGGGGGAGAAGATCGCACACCTGGGCTCCAGAGGTGGCCGCAGACAGCCACTGTTGGGGGATCAGGAGGCAGCGGGGGCGGGGATGGAAACACAGCCACCCCTGGGCATCCAGCACAGCCGGGGCAGAGGCTGGGGCGGGGCTGCGGATCTCCTGGGGCCACCCCCTGGCTGGCCAGGCTGGAAGGCTACAGCGGCTTTGAGCGGGCTCCCCATAAGAGGGCAGGGTATGTGGGAGATACAGCATGATTTGGAGAGCCCCTGGACCCCTCACTGGGTGAGTTGCTTGACCTCTCTGGGCCTCAGCTCCTCATTTATGAACTGTGGACCGTAACAGCATCTCTGGAAGGCAGAGAGCCTTAAGAGCATATATCCGGAGTCCAGGACCTAGTACATATCACCATGGGGGCTGCCGGAGTCTACAAGGCCATTTGCACCTGGCTGTTGTGAGGGACAGACTAATTATAAGTAGGAAAAGCATGGAGGGCCTGACATACAGCAAGCTCCATGTCACTAATAGGTATCATTACCAGGAGCAGGGCTGGCTGCGTAATTTGCAGAGCCCAATGCAAAATAAAAATGGGGGGTGGCTTTTAAAGCAATTATTAAGAATTGTAAGACAGCAACAGCAGAGCAGCGAACCAAGCATGTAGCCCTGTGTGACTATCCTGTTGCACTGGGAAGCTGGCCCTGACTGGGGCCCAGGACACAGGGGTCCTTATAGCTGCACAGCCGTCTGCCCTGGGGAAGGCTACCCACCTGCTCAGCGCTGGAGCTGGGTGGTGGTTTCTCCACTCCTGCTTCCCCTGGTCTCCAGATTACTCCAGGAAGCCCCTCCTTGTGGTGGGTGAGCTCCTGAGAGCCCCCTCTCGGTAGCCCAGCCCCAGATTCACATGTCCTGTATGACCGAAGCACTTGAGTCTGCCCTGGGCTTGGAAGCCTTCCCAACAGCCCCAGAGTCCTTGCGTGTCTGGGTCTTTGGAGATCATCTTCATGCGCATCCCCCCACCCCCCAGGATGAGAAGGCTCTGCCCAAGGAAGCACAGGACCCAGCGGCAGCAGGAGAGAAAGACTCCACCTCAGACCCCAAGCCTAGGAGTTCAGCTCTCAGAATGGGCTCAGACACAGCAGGGGACTCCAGGTTCTGTGGTGGGAGAAGTGCGGGCTAAGAAGGGACATCGGCCTGTGCGGTCCCCATGAGGGAGTTTCCATTCTCTTGGCTTCTCTGTGTTTTCTGCAATTGCTTTTGTACAAATTGCTTTTGTAATAACAGGGGGACAAAATCATAACTGAACCTTCATTTGAGGAAAAGCAGCATTCTCACAGGACCCAAGAAGACAAGGCTTTGCTACAAAGTGTATTCAGAGGGAAGACAAGAATACAGCGATGGTGAGATTAGAACAATCCAGGTTGTGATAAATCCTGAGGCTCAGCCCTCAGGGCGAACCCTAAGGGGCTCTGAGATTCCAGCTGGGGGCTGGTGTGTGTGTGCGTGTGCGTGTGTGCATGTGCGTGTGTGTGTGTGTATGGTGTGGCTGTGCGGGAGTGTGGGAGGGCCAATGGCCCTGCTGCGTCTCCCTGTTGGAGCTGGTTTCTTCTGTAATAAACCAGAGGAAACAATGGTTGCTTCACAGCCTGTAGCGGTGGGGAGTAAAGAAAAGAAGCCTGCACAAAGAGCACATAGTAGGTATTCAACCGCTGGCAACCGCCCCCTCCCTCCCCCCAACACTGACATAGTGCCTGACAGTTTCAGAAGCCGGTCCTCACTGTGGTCGGTGGCCTGACCCCAGCGGGGAGCCGGTGGCATCCGCAGGCGAGGCCAGGGCGTTCTGGCCCGTCACCATCCAGCCGGGCCCTCTTCCTCCCCGTCCTCTCCCTCCCCCTCCTCCAAGTTCGCCCCGGCCTGCAGCGGAGCCCTTGGAAGGACCCTGGAGCCGCCATTTGGCGGAGCGTGGAGACCCCTAGTGGCCTCATGGGGGATTGCACCTCTCCGTGTGAAGCCTCCCACCGGGAGGGGGGCGGCTCTCCCCACCTGAGACTTCCCTCTACCGCTCTCAGCAAACGTTTTTTGAGCCCCTGCTAAGTGACAGGGCTCATGCTAGGTGCTGCGGTGGCAAAGAGGACGTGATTCTCACCCCAGAGGAGCCCACCTCCTCCAGAGCTGCTGAGGCTGGGCTGCCCCACTCCTAACCCCCACGTAAAGTCACAAAGAAATCAGGAATCAGTGAGGAGCCTTCTGGCAAGACACCGCATCTCCGGTGTCTTACTCTCCACATCTGCCTCCTGGGGGTGGTGTCCCACACAGCCCCTGGAACGAGCAAGAGTTTAAAAATAATTATGATACTGGGGCACCTGCGTGGCTCAGTCGGTAAGCCTCCGCCTTCGGCTCAGGTCATGATCCCCGGGTCCTGGGATCGCCCCATACCAGGCTCCCTGCTTGGCGGGAAGCCTGCTTCTTCCTCTCCGCCCCCCTCTCCTCCTGCTTGTGTTCCCTCTCTCTGTCAAATAAAATAAAATAATTGTGATACTAAAGCACAAAAAAGGGCAGGTGAATTGAGCCAGGGGTCACACCCCTTCGCTCCCCTCGAAGCAGGTTGCAAAATGCTAGATGCTTGCTTGAAATTATGCTCGCGATGTGCCGGGCACTGGAAGAAGCCCTTTGCAGGCGGCATCTCACTGCAGCCAGCCCGTGCATACGGTAAGCCCATGCTCAGGGAGGTTCAGATGAGTAGGGGCAGTGGGGATTTGAATCTAATCTACTTGGCCCCACAGCCCATGCTCTGGGGCAACAAGGCTGTCCTACAGCCTAGAGGCTGCCCATGACTTGCCAAGCAAATTTACTCACCTCTCTGGGCTTCAGAGCTCTCCTGGGTCAGGCCAGATGTTTTGCAGTGTTTGTTGGTCATGGGCACTGGGAACCCTGGGATTTTTAAACTTCCCAGGTCGTTCTCATAGGCATCGAGGGTGGAAGAAGACCTTCCAGGCCCGGGTATTCTTCTAGGTATGAAGCCTGTGGAGCTTTCCTCCCTGCCCCTGGGCCCAGGTCTTCTCAATTACCTTTTGCTCCTTATTTATTAGATAAGATTTTCCCCTTTAAAGTGTACGGTTCAGTGGGCTATAGTATATTCACATGTTGTGCAACCATCCCTTACTACATTGAAATCATCCTAAAAAATACCTAGGCTGGGCTCATTATCCCTCCATCCAGCCCCTCGCAACCACTGATCTACTTTACGACCCTACAGATTGACCCTATTCTGGACAGTTTACATAAATGGAATCATACAATCATATACGGCCTTTTGTGTCCAGCTTCTTTTGTTTACCATCCTTTCTTTTTTTTTTTTTAAAGTCATCTCTACACCCAATATGGGGCTCAAACTCAGGACCCCGAGACCAAGAGTCAGATGCTCTTCCGCCTCTGCCAGTAGGTGCCCTACACCGTATTTTCAAGGTTCATCCATGTCGCATTACTTTATTCCAGACAGATAATATTCTCTTGTCTGGATGTACCACACATGTAAATCCATTCGTCACTTAACGGATGATTTTAAGGCTCTCATATTCTCTTGGCCAAGAGAGGTTACTTGATTTACCCAAGTGGGCGGGGGGGGGGGCAAGAAAGGCACCAGGGAGTCAGGACACTGCCTCTGGAGCCCGCCTGAAGGAAAATCCAGAGGGGAAGGGTTGTGAAAATCAACCCCAAAGACCTCCCAGCGACACAGTGGGCACCCCTGAGCACCCATGGAGTCAAAAATGACGCATTCTCAGCCAACTTCTTTTTTTTTTAATTTTTTAAAAAGATTTTATTTATTTATTTGACAGAGAGAGATCACAAGTAGGCAGAGAGGCAGGCC
>ML110487.1:16450-50291 GCA_003697995.1 Taxidea taxus jeffersonii
CTCAGTCCCTCCTCTGCCGGTTTCGTCTGGCCTCAAACACATCTCCCAGCTCCCGCCCCATCTGGGACACCATTCGCAAGACCTGAGCGCTGTCATCTGGGGCCATAGTCTCCTTCCCTCCCTCCCACCATGTGTCCTTGTGGAGGAGTGTTCACTGAATTACAGTAACCCTCAGGCCCCTCGCCCTCCTCCTCCCTTGCAAAGAAGCTACTTACCCGATGGCCCAGGCTGGGAGGAGCTCTTTTGGAAGCCCTTACTGGTCTGCTCCTGCTGGGCAGTCGGGAGCCTCCTGCGTCCCCACTTTGAGCCAGGATCTGGGTGGTTTCGGTGAGGGAATATCATGTTCAAAGTTGAGAGGGTAGGAAGCCCCTTGGCCATGAATCTGAAGTCACAGCCATAGGGAAATATTTTGATCTTTATTTGTCTGGCTGTTGAGTGTCTGTCTCTCTCAGGTGGTTCCAAACTTGGATGGGGAAGAGGAGTGTCCTTTTAGGGATTATCTAAAACCCACCATGCTGTTCTCCTGCTGTGGCCCCCAAGCCCCCGGCTCACCTCTAGGGTCTGGTGGAAGCCGATCCCTTAGAGACATCATCTAGAGGTGGAACCTCAGAATTGAGTCTCTACTGAAGAGGAGAAGAAAAGGAAGTCCCTGGGTACAGCCAGAAGTAGAGGTATGGACAGTAGGGACTGCACATCCAGGCAGAAGAGACCTGTGGGGACAAAGGCAGAGGCTGGTGACCCAATGGGAGAGAACAAGGAGCTGAGATGAGACTGTGCCTTGTGCATGGCTCACGGGGGGCTCTGTGGGCCAGGCTGAGGGGCTCAGACTTGAGCCGTGGGGCACCCGGGGCCACAGAAGAGTTTAAGTTGAGATGTAACATTGTCACCTTCATATATGTGGAAGATCTCTTAGGGCCGCCCTCTCAGGACAGATCCAGGAGCAGGGAGAGCCGCAGTGGGATCGTTACCTCTGAACATTTACAGAGAAAAAGAAAAAGAGTCATTTAAAAGCATAAACGGCAGCAGCCTCCACATGCAAGGGAACAGAGAACTTTTGTTTCAGGAACAAATAACTCCTGGTTGGCAGGGGCTCCGAAGTAGGTTTCTTAAATTATGCCGGGAGGCGGGGGAGCTTGGGTGGCTCTCAACCCCGTCAGCCCCAAGCCCCCTTTGGATGAAAATATTTTGTAATGTGCCCTTCGCCAAGCTGAAATGAAATTCATAAATAATCACACAATCTTTAAAAAAAATCAATGTAATATCCTAACCATAATATGAAGGAGAAATAAAAGGAGAGTAATTTATAATAAAATAATTCTGGGATGAAAATGCACAAGCCGCCTGCAGCTGGAGATGGGATGACGTGGCCCAGGCTTGCTCCTAGAGGTGGGGCCACTGGGAACACCACAGCCACAGAGGCAGACGGACCCAGGTGGTTCCAGGGGTGACTCAGACCCCACGAGCTGTGTTGTCGCTGCTGATGTGAAATGGGCAACAGGTCTTGGCAAAATTCTGAACAAAACAAGGAAAATCTTCTCTCTCCGTGTCTGTGTGTATTAAAAGCATGCAAAGATAATTTTGTGCTTTTATATAAGCAGGTTACACACACGCGCGCGTGTGCACGCACACACACACACACACACACACACACACACACACTATGACAAAGGAAATGCTCTTACAGATTTCCCAAACGCCTCCTAAGGGGCTGTCTTGGCCTCGTTGAGCATCATTGTCTTAAATATTGACAGTAATTGAGGCCAAAATGCACTCTGCAGAACCAACTCTGCCTCCCGGTGGTTGAGAGGTGGGTAGGGGGTTGTGGAACTGGGAGGAAGGTCCAGAGAGGGGTCTGGTGAGCAAGGCCCGAGAAATGGCATCAGCCCCGAGCCAGAGGACACAGCTGGCTGGGAAACCTTCTCTGTGATGGGGATGGACATGCTGAACAGGGCAAGATCTGTGGTTCAGTTGTGAATTGTTCTGATGCTGTAATCCCTACCCCTTCCATCCCCAAACCTTACATAAAGTCAGTTGCACACAGTAGTGCTTGGTGGGGAATAAGTAAAAATGAGGGTTGGGGCGCCTGGGTAGCTCAGTGGGTTGAGCATCCAATTCTTGGTTTCGGCTCAGGTCGCGACCTCAGGGTCATGGGATGGAGCAAGCCTTGTGTCAGGCTTTGCACGCAGTGCGGAGTCTGCTGGAGAATCTCTCCCTCTCCTCTTCTCTCTCTTAGATAGATAGGGGATTAAATAAAATCTTTAAAAAAAAATGAGGACTCATGTGCCCTAACTGCCAGGCACATCAGCTCCTGGGATCTTCAGTTAGCCCAGAGAGGACAGGACCCACTTGTCCCTGTGTGATAGGGAGGAACCCAAGCCAGAGAGAGAGAATATCTCGCCCAAGGTCAGCCAGCCTGTCAATGGCAGAGCTGGACCTTGAACCCTGGCAGTCTGGCTATTGGGGTCCTGCTCCATCGCCCCATCAACAAGGGCCTGGGCTGTGTCCTGGTGAGACACCAGGGAGGCAAACAGCTCAGCAGGGATGGAGCTGGGGAGGTGAGCAGAGAGCCGCATGAAACGGTAACAGGAGACTGATCACAAGCATCCCTCAGAGATGCTCAGAGGCACGGAGAAGGATGCTGGATTTCCCCCGGTACAAAGAAGAGGAACTCAAGCCATTCAACTGGGTCTTTCAGGGAGGGCTGACTCCAGGGAGACGGAAGAGCCCAATGTTCCATCATGCCCTCCCCACCCCATTTGGAGAAGCCCCAAAACACGGCAGCACGAGCTTACACCCAGGGTCCATGTGAACACTTCTGTTTTCTACACACTAACCGTCCGCCATTTTACCTATTCCCACCCCGTTTGCTAATGACTGCATTCTTCTGTATCCACTGGCTGAGAAAATAGAACACAAAAGACCACTGTGAATTCAGAAAAGCTTTTAGTGAATTTGAACGTTATTAATCATGATGGCATCCACATGCATTTGGAAAACATTACATATGTGGAAGCCAAGTGCTTTCCAGCTGCTGTGCTTGGGAAACCTAAAGACACCGCTGGCTAAGCGCACCAGGGGGAACTATGTCAGCCTCTCAATCCCTCAGACCCCAGAACACATTCCCAGGGAGGCTCTGGGTCACCGTGACAGTCCCGATATATGATATGTCACCTCCCCCCTGCTGGTAGGTGCCAGGAAGACGGGCTTTGACTGGGTGATCTTGACCCCCCACAACTTTGAGTTCCTAGGCCCAATTTGAATGTGTGGAGGAAGGGTGAGGGGCGTTCCCCATACCAACAAGGAATTCTACACCAGCGAGGTGTTCAAGAGTTCCACGTGGTCCCCATACCAACAAGGAATTCTACACCAGCGAGGTGTTCAAGAGTTCTAACGCGGTCGACCTGGAGGGAGCATCAGATTCCACAGAGGAAGGGCTCAGTCCCAGAAGACTAGGCTCCCCTGTGGGTGCCAACTCCAAGTCCATGGTGCTCCCTGTGCTTCTGACCAACGGGCTGTGTATCAGAGGTTCCCACAACGCCCCCCTCCTTGGGTTCCATGAATTTGCTGGAGTGGCTCACAGAACTCAGGAAGCCCATATGCTCACGAGATTACCGGTTCATTACAAAGGATGTGAAAGGCGCAAATCAACCCTCAGATGAAGTGACACATAGGACAAATTCTGTCCTTGTAGAATTTGGGGCCCAGTGTCATGGCACCCTGGAAGCATTCTGGTTCCCCAACCTTGAAGCTCTTCAAACTCTGATTTTGGGTTTTTATGGAGGCTTCTTTATGTAGGCGTGATTGATGAACTTATTGGTTATTGATGATGGATTTGACCTCCAGCCCCTCTCCCCTCCCTGGAAATTAGGGGATGGGTATGGTTGCCCTTAGGTGCTTTCTGAAAGTTACCTTATTAACATAAACACAGGTATGGTTGAAAGGGGCTTGTTATGAATAACAAGACATCCATTTCACCTTTATGTCTCTGAGGGGATTTTAGGAACTAAGGACAAGAGGCCAAATATTACAACAAAAGATGATCCCAAGGCTCTTTTGCTCAGGAAATTCCAAAGGTTTTGAGAGCTGTGAGCCAGGAACTGCAGATGAAGACCAAACTTCTATGAGAAACATATTTTGGTCATCTAGATGGCTGAACATCTATTTCTCAGGACTCCCAACACCACACACTCACTATGGAGCAGCTCAGTGGGCTGGAGCTTAGACCAGCTCCCTTCAGGGGGTGAGCTGACCTGTCCAGCCCATACACAGCTGCCTTCAGACTGCCTTCAGACTTCAGGCAGCGGATTGCCAGAGCAATTGTCTCTGAACAAGGGAGCCACTGAAATGGATGGGGGAAGGGAACAAATTAGAGACCCGTTCCTCAAAAGGGGGCTGGAAAATTAGTTAAAACTGAAAGGAGTTGAGCATACCAAATGCTGGCAAGGACGTGGAGCAACTGGAACTCTCACACTCCATGAATGAGGCTGTAAATTGGTAAAATCATTTGTAAAACAGGAAGAATTGACCAAACCTAACAAACACATATCCTACAAACCAGCTATCTATCCCAAGGAATGCACTCAACAGCAATGGGTGTGTGCACAGGCTCACCAAGATGTATACCCAAATGTCCACAGCAGCAAATATCCATCAACCATAGAATGAATAAATATTAGGTTAAGCCTTGTGAAATGGCCTTCTTCATAGATAAAAAGGTTAGAGATTAGCAATTTCATTTGATTGATCCTCATAGATTTGGCATATTTCTGCCATGGAATACTACACAGCAATGAAAAAGTTGCTATGGCTGCAACTCACAGATCTAACAATGAATGAAAGAAACCAGTCACAAAAATAAACATACTCTGTGGTTCCACTTCTTTGAAGTTCTAGAACAGGTTACATTATCTGTGGTGACAAAAGGTCATAATGGTGGTTTCCTTGACCTTTGGCTCAGGTCATGAGTCCAGGGTCCTGGAATTGAGCCCTGTGTTGGGCTCTCTGCTCCAAGGGAAGCCTGCTTCTCCCTGTCCCTCCGCAGCTCCCCCTGCTTATTCTCTCTACTTCTCTCTCTCTGTCGAATAAATAAATAAAACCTTAAGAAAACTAAACATGAAATTATCACAGGATTCAGTGATGCCACTTCTGAATATTAAAAACAAGACCAGAGGCCCCAAATGGAATAGCTTATGCTAAGCCCCAACCACCAGACCGAGGCTTTGCTTCTTGATGGCTTTAGCTCCCCCAGAAATAAAATCTTAGGCCAGGCAATCAGGAATCACCTGATGGGTGATGAATCATTGGATTCTGCTTCTGAAACCGGGGCTGCACTGGATGTCCACTAACTTAAATTAAATTAAGGAAAAAGAAAAGGACTCAACTGGCCAGCACTTGTTAGTAATCTGCCTGATAGCTCCCTGCCATCCCCTAGAGGAAAGGAACTCAGCAGTAACCAATCCACTTTTCCTTGTTCCCTCCCTTCTGCCTATAAACCTCTTTCATATATTTTTTAAGATTTTATTTACTTATTTGACACACACACACAGAGTGCACAAGCAGGCAGAGTGGCAGGCAGAGGCAGAGAGAGAAGCAGGCTCCCTGCTGAGCAGAAAGCCCGATGGGGGCCTCGATCCAGGACCCTTAGATCATGACCTGAGCTGAAGGCACCCACTAAGTCATCCCGGTGCCCCAAAAGTCTTTCATTTTGGACAGCTCCTCAGGCTCTTTTCTATCTGCTAGATTGGATGCTGCCTGATTCAAATCAATGTTTGCTCAAACTCTTAAAATTTTTAACATGCCTCGGTTTCTCTTTTACCATAAATATATACACCAAAGAGCTGTAAGCAGGGACCTGACTAGATATTGGTACACTCATGTTATATACTTCTTGTTATTATTGCCAAAATGTAGAAACAACCTAATGCTCACTGATGGATGAAGTATGGCTTGTAAATGCAATGGAAAATTACTCAGCCATAAAAAGAGATGCAATTCTTTTTCTTTTTAAAGTTTATGTATTTAAGCAATCTCTACACCCAATGTGGGGCTCGAACTCAGGACCCCTAGATCAAGAGCTGCAAGCTCTACCAACTGAGCCAGCCAGGTGCCCCAAGATGTGGTTCTGGCACCTGCTATAATAAGGATGACCTTGGGGCACCTGGGTGGCCCAGTCAGTGAAGCATCTGACTCTTGATTTTGGCTCAGGTCATGATCTCAGGGTTATAAGATCGAGCCCTATGTTGGGCTCCTCACTGACTATGGACCCTGGTTAAGATTTTTCTCTTTCTCTCTGCCCTTGTCCGCCACTCTCTAAAAAAAAAAATTTTTTTTTAGTTAAAAAAAATAGGGATGACCTTGAAGACATTATGCTAAGTGAAATGAGCCAGTCACAAAAAAGACAAATATTTTATGAGTCTACTGGTAGGAGGTCCCTAAAGCAGTTACATTCATAGAGACAGAAAGCAGAATGGTAGGTGAATGGCGACTTGGGGCTTAACAGTTGTAACGTTTCAGGATGGGATGACGAGAAAATTCTTGAAATGAATGCACGGCAGTGTGAATGCCCTCAGTGCCCCTGAACTGTACACTTAAAAATGGTTAAAATGGTCAATTTTATGTTATGTACATTTTAGCACGCACACAATTTTTTTTAACGGCTAAGATGGGCTGGGGGCGGATGGGCAAAATGGGTGAGGGGGAGTGGGAGACACGGGCTTGTGGTTACGGACTGAATAAGTGATAGAACTAGAAGGCACAGAATAGGGAACATAGTGGTATTGTCACAGCATTGGATGGTGACAGTTGGCAGCTACACTTGGGGTGAGCACAGCGTAAAGTATAAACTTGTGAAATCACGATGTTGCACACCTGAAACTAATGCAACGTTGTGTGTTGGCTATACACAAATAATGGGGTTTTTTGTTTTTGTTTTTTGAGAGAGGGGAAAAGAGAAAGAAAGGCCAGGAAGGGCAGAGGAAGAGGGAGAAAGAGAATCTTCAGAAGCGGACTTCACGCCCAGCTCAGTCTCACCACCCTGAGATCATGACCCGAGCTGAAATCAAGAGTGGGATGCTTTAACCGACTGAGCCACCCAGGTGCCTCTAAAAAGTTGCTTTAAAAACTAAGAAGGAGAGGGGGTCTGCGATCCAAAGCCAGCCCAGCGGTTTCCTCAATGGGCCCCCCCCCCCCAGAGGCTGTAGCCTGGCTGGTTCTGTCCCCAGATTCTCTCTCCCAGGGAGACCCCTGGCAAACCTGCCTCCAGTGCCCTATGGAGCAAAAGCTTGCCTACCCTCTGGACACCAACTTCAAAAGGCAGGGAAGTCTCTGAAAGCGACTTTGGAGCCCATTGGGAAACTGCTGTCAGACGTAAATTTACCAAAGAGGTCAGCTTCTGACTCACACCTCAGGAGGGGAGGCGTGACATCAGTCTGTCTGATCTCAGGACCAGGGTGGAGTTTCTGCTAACTCTGTTCATGTTTGTCCCCGAAAGCCTGGGGCACAAAGGGAAAGCCTGTTGGCTGAGCACCTACTATGTGCCGAGTATACCAGGCCTGGAATCCTTATTGCTACTTCCCCAGAGCAGTTTGATTAGACCCATTTTCCTGACTAGGAAACTTGAGTCTCAAAGAGAATCTCACAGAAAGAAAAGCGGGAGCGGGGTTGGACTTTAGAGCCAGCTTTCTTGGCCCCAAAGCCTGCTTGCTGACCTTCCTGCTTCAGGGCTGGCCTGGGAGAAGCAAGGGAGCTGGGTAGCCAAGATGTACTTTCCCAGAGGAGGCAGGAGAGAGGGCAAAGTCCATGCTGGCAGGCCTATCAAAATAGAAGTCCCGGCTCACCCCACATCCTGCCCGGCTTCGTCCAGAAGTCTGTCTGGCAGAGGTGGCTTCTGGCTAGAGGGACTTCCAGTGTCTTCCACAGCAGGCTGAGGGGGGTGAGGCAGGAGGGATGGGGGGTTGGGGGTCCTAGTGGTACCAAGTGGATGGGGCCCTAAAATGGAAATTAGAGCCTCGAGTTTTAGTCCTAACGGGCTCCATAATGCTCCATAATGCAACCAGGGCAGGTCCCCTACCCTCTCCATGCCTTTGTTTCTTTGTCTGTACAAGGGTGGGGGTTGCAGTTCAAGATTGCTAAGGGTTCATCTACCAATTATCCCAATATGAATTGAGACCCTGGTCTGGCCAGCAGCCAAACTGGGGACACAGAAGACAGATGGGTCCTCTACCCTCCTTGGGTCAGGTCTAGTGGGGAAGGATAGACACTGATAGTCACAAGCACACTGTGTGCCATGCGGGAGAGATGTGGCGGGTACGGAGACCAACAGCCAATGGATCCAACACCACCTCAAGGATCGGGCTCCAAGAACAAAAAATCAGCCCAAAGGACACCCTGCTCTCTGCCTGGCCTTTAGCCTGGGACCCCAAGTGGCTCCCCCTGAGTGCTCCAAACCCCATCACCTATGGGCAGCATGTCAGGGGCACAGGGTTCCCAAGTGGGGTGGGGGCGGGGGGTCCCTACCCCTGCTTTCCTGATGAGCCTGGGGAGAGACAGAAACCTTCTTTCTCAGAAACTCTTCACAATCGACCAGAAAGGGCTGAGAGGAGGGAGGGCAGAAGTGGCTGGCGCAGATCGTCTTGCAAAAAGGAGCAATGGAGACCCGAGAGGTCCCCAGGGCTCTTCCAGGAGGCCCCAGGCTGAGCAAAGGGAGGTCCTACTAACACCGTGGTTCTCAAATTCGGGTACAGGCTGGGATTGCCCAGAGAGCTTTTAAAACTCCTGATGACGAGCTTCACCCCCCAGAGATTGTGCTGTAACTGGGCAGCAGCCTGGGCTGATGGCGGTGAGCTGAGGACCAGTGACCCCTCAGAAGGCTAGAGTCTGCTCAGAGGCCATGGAAGCCGATTCAAGGAGGCCAAAGAGGCCAGAGAGTATCCAGGGCACAAGCAGGCTGTGTGTTCTGAACTTCATGAGGACCCGGGTGCCTGGAAAGGCCTGCTTGGTGTTGGAGCAGAGATTAACCCCACCTCACCCTCAGCCCTGCCTTAACCCTGACCCCCACCGAGGATCGCCAGATAAAATACAGGATGCCTGGTTAATTTGCATTTCAGATAAAAGGTAGTAATTCTGTATATGTCCTTGCGATATTTGCGGCATACTTGTCTTAAAAAAAAAATTATCTGTTGCTCACCTGAAATTCAAATGTAATTGAGCATCTGGTTTTTCTATTTGCTAAATCTGGCCACCCCACCACCAACCCGTTTTGGTTCTCAGCTCTGATTCTAACGTGTGGAGGAGGGGAGGCTTGGGCAAGTCACCGTCCTTCTTCTCTGAGTCTTGGTCACCTCACCTACTTGTAAATCCCTCCTGCCTCGGGGGCCAGGCTGACTGTTTCCAAGGCAGTGAGCATGAGTCACAGGTCCCTGGGAAGGCATCATCAAGCTTTCTTGTCTGTAAAGGGATATAGGGCCTTTCTCACGAAGAGATCATTTGATCATTTCCCTCTGGGGGTCTGATCCGCATGAAAAGTGTTTCAGGAGGCTTCTTGCCCTGGGGTTACTGGCAACCAGACCGCAGCAGAGGGCCGAACATGGGCTGGTGGTCTCCGAGGTGTACGCCTCTCTCTCTCTCTCTCTCTCTCTCTCGATCTCATCAGCTCTCTCTCCTTCCGTCTTCTTTTTATTTATTTATTTATTTGACAGAGATCACAAGTAGGCAGAGAGAGAGAGAGGAGAAAGCAGGCTCCCTGCTGAGCAGAGAGCCCGATGCGAGGCTCAATCCCAAGACCCTGAGATCATGACCTGAGCCGAAGGCAGAGGCTTTAACCCACTGAGCCACCCAGGCGCCCCTCCTTCTGTCTTCTTGCCTCTCCCCTCCTCCTCCTCTTTGACTTCCTCCCTGCACCTACTCGCCCTGCCTCTCAAACAGAAAGTGCTCATTCAACACTCAGCAGGTGGTTTCTGTGGGCCTACTATGCACCAGGTACGTGCTCTGGACACCACGGTGACTCAGAGTCTGTCCACACCGAGTTTTGGGTGGGGGGGAGGTGGAGGCAAGACTCGACTACCTAAAGGAACATGCCATGGCAAAAGAACACATCAGTTAAGGGAACTGATCTCCCTCCTTGAGGACGTATTCTGGGCGCTGGCTTCTAAGGAGTAGGGCCGGGGGTGCACCCAGCAGTGGGACGGGCACTTGCAGAGAGACCTCTGGGGATCAGCGTGGCTGGTGTAGCTCATGTGGCCGGAGAGTGGAGGACAGAGCAGAGAGTGGCTTGAGATGGCAGTGCACCTGCTGGCAGGACCAGATATGCTGGGTGGTGGGGACCGTGAGAGGAATTTGAGTCTTTAGCCCATCCTAGGACCTAGCAATTCCACACCTACCCATCCACCTGAATGAGTTTCCTATTGCTGTGATAGCACATTGCCACAAACTTGGTGGGTTAAAGCAAAAACGAATCTACTATCTTATAGTTCTGAATGTCAGAAGTCCAAAATGGGTCTCACTGGGCTAAAATCGAGGTGCTGGCAGGGCTGGGTTCATTCTGGAGGCTCCAGGGGGATGATGATCCATTTCCTTGCCTTTCCCAGCTCTTAGAGGCCATCCTCATTCCTTGATTCGTCTTCAAAGCCAGCAATGGCTCTTCAAGTCTTTCTCTTGCTGCCATCTCTCTGCTTCACTCATTGGACTTCCCTTTTCTACTTACCTGGACACCTTGTAATTAACAGTAGACCCACCCAGATAATCCAGGATCATCTCCCCATCTCAAGGTCAGCTGATTAGCAAACCTAATTCCATCCTCTGCCTTAATTCCCCATTTGCCGTGTAATCTAACGCATTCACAGGCTCTGGGAATTAGGATGTGATGTAACTGGAGGGCCATAATTCAACCCATCACATTGTCCAAGAGAAATAAGCATCATGTCCACCAAAAGACTTGCACAAGAATATTCTTAGAGCCTCAAACTGGAAGAGGCCACATATCCATCAGTTGCAGAAGAGATAAACAAATCATAGTATAGTTACCCAATGAAATATTACACAGTAATAAAAAAAAGAATGAGCTACTGATTCACAATAACATGGATTAATCTCACAGATTTAATGTTGAGCAGAAGAAGCCAGACAGAAAAGAGTATGAACTACTGGTCTTCTTTGACTTACGGCGGGGTTATGCCCAATAAACCCAACATAAACTGAAAATATCGTTAACACTTACATTAGCTCCCAGTTGGGCAAAATCCTCTGATGCAAAGCCTATTTTACAGTAAACTGTTGCCTTCCTCATGTAATTTATTGAATTCTCCCCAGCATCACAAGAGAGGATCACACTACATGTCGATAGCTTGGGAAAAGATCAAAATTGGAGACTTGAAGTATGGTTTCTACTGACTGTGTATTGCTTTTGCACTATCGTAAAGTTGAATAATGTTAAATTGAACCATGGTAAACTGGGGACCATCTGTATATGATTGCATTTGTAGGGGGGCACCTGGCTGGTGCAGTTGGTTGAGCACCTGACTCTTGGTTTTGGCTTGGGATCTCAGGTTAATGAGATCAAGCCCCATATCCAGCTTTAGGCTCAGCTGGGTGTCTGCTTGAAATTCTCTCTCCCTCTGCCCTTCCCCCTGAAATCTTTCACTCTCTCTCGAATAAATAAAAAAGTCTTTTTTAAAAAAGATTATTTTTTATTTACTTGATATAGACAGAAAGAGATATAGAGAGAGGGAGAGAGTAAGCACAAGCAGGGGGGCAGGCAGGCTGGGGAGAAGCCAGCTCCCTGCTGAGCAGGCAGCCCAATGCAGGGCTTGATCCCAGGACCCTGGGATCATGACCTGAGCCAAAGGCAGTTGCTTAATTGACTGAGCCACCCAGGCACCCCATAAATAAGTCCCTTAAAAAAAATGATTCCATTTGTAAGAATTCAGGAACAGACAAAACCAATCTATGACAAAGAAGTCCGAATAGTGATTACTCCTGGGCGGTGCAAGTGGGTATTGAGCACACCAGGAATTGGAAATGTTCTGCATCTTCTGCAAGCTGTACATTTTACTGTAAACTCCAAAAAAGGAGAGGGGGTATATAGTTTAAGAGCAATAGGAAACCACAGCAAGATTTTAAGAAGTGACATGACATAATCTGATGTCCACTTATAAAAGGTCACCCTATTTATTGGATAGAAAATAGATGAGCAGTCAGAGCAGAGAGGAACCTGTTGTAGCTGCCCTGAAGAGGGACAAAATGTCCCAGATTGGGTGGTACTGGTAGAAATGGATAGAAGTGGGTAGTTTCAAAGACAGTTAGAAGGAGGAACCAAAAAGACCTGATTTAGGATATAGTTGGATAAATGGGAGGATGGAGGAAAGAGCTGATGGACAGATGTGTGGATGGGTGGATGGGTGGATGGATAGATGAGTAGATGGATTGTGTGGGTGGATAGAAGAGCAGGTGGTTGGATGGATGGATGGATGGGTGGATGGATGGGTGGATGGATGGGTGGATGGATGGATGGGTGGATGGATGGATGGATGGATGGGTGGATGGATGGATGGATAGGTAGGTGGGTAATGGACAGACTGGGTGAAAGAGTGGGTGAGTGAGTAGGTGAGTGGCAAGATGGACGGGTGAAGAGGCAGTTGGGGGAATGAGTAGCTGGGTGAATGGGTGTAGGGATGACCTTCCCCAAGAGGACAGATTCTCTTCTATTGTTATTTGTGTCCAGAAAGTGCAGATGAGTTGCCCTAGTCAGTAAGCACGCACTCTTTCCCCTGAGATATCTGTTTATGCTCCTGTAGTTCCCCAGTGCCCCAAGGAGAAAAACTAGTTACTACAATACCCATCAGGGAGCAGACACTTACAAATAGGTTGGTTTAATGAGATGCAAGGATCCCCCAATCCTCTGGGAATTACAGTCAAAATGCTGGTGATACCCACGTGAATGGAGGATGAGGCAAGAATAGAAAAGCCTCCTAGTACTTCCCCTTGGAAGCCATCAGTCCTCCTTTTCTTCCCTATCACCTCCACCCAAACCACCTTCACCATTGCCTCCTTCAGCATCTCCACCCCATGACTACCCCCATCACTGTCTGGGTTTTTTGACACTGCAAGCTGCGCTTGCTCAGGTAAAAGGTATGGGCTTGTAGGCTCCACTCTGCAGGAACAACTTGCTGCTGCTGCTGCTGCTGCTGCTTCTTCTTCTCCTTCTTTTACAAATTGCTTCTTGCACAGGACCTCAGCACATCCCAGGGGTGGCTGGCCTTTTAATCCCTGGGTGGTTCAGCCACCACTTCCAGGCTATTTGCCCCCATGACCCATTCCTGTATCTCATAGCAGCATGAACAAGAAGGAAGGGAGAGCAGCAGTTTACAGAGGGAACAAGGGCTGAAATCCTGCCAGTAGGGGCCCCAGATAATCCCAAACTGGGTCCAGGTGCCCTAAACCCCAATTCACATGCATTCCTTGGTCCTCACAACCAGCTCATTTCTCTCCCTGTGGGAGTCTGACAGCTCAGCCTCCCCAGAGCTTTTCTCTCACCTCCCTAGGCAGGCTGAGTTTGTGCTATTTGGGTAAACAATATTCCCCTTGGTTGTCAGCTGCAGGCTTATTTACCTGGTGATGGGACCAAGTGATTCCTTCCCACCCCAACACAGGTACTGAGACTCAGAGGGGGAGCCAGGACCCAACAAACCCTCAGGGAAGGGGACTCGGCATCTCACAACAGCTATGGGGACAGTCACATTCACAACTACACTCAGGACTTTTGCAACTGGGAATAAGCTAGAGCTAAAGTCCCCATGCCCCCGAGCTGTGATTTCATCCAGTTATCCTATATCCTGCCTCTAAGCTAAAACAGAGTCATTGGATCTTCTGCAGCCATGAGCAGATACTCTATACTTTAAAACCCTGCGTGCTTTGAGTCCCCCCAGCCTTAAGACCATGTGCTGTGTTGGCCCTCCCTCCCTCAGGCTGTGAGGAAAGGTGGTCACTGAATCCCCTGCGCCATGGGACAGTGCAATCAGGGGCTTGCTGCCCAGCTCGGGAATGCTGCAGTTGTGTTCCTGCTGGCAGCTCTGCCCTGATGCAATCGCTGGCCAAGCCATCCCATTCTGCAGCTGCTGGGAGCTGAGAGTCTGGGGCAGGGCCCAGCTGTGCCAGCTGTCGGCGACAGATGACGCTATGGAGCTCAGCCATGACTCACATTCCAGTACAGGGGAAATGTGCAAAAGTTATACACTGCCTTTGGGGTGCCAAAAATCATCTTGGTTTTGTCTTGCAAAATGTTCAGCTTGCAGAGCACAGGGCAGACGGAGGAAGGGGGTGGGAAGGAGGCGAGGGGAGCAGATCGGTCTCCAGTCGACGCTGCCTGTCACACACCCTCCGTGGCTCTAATAACAACACTCAGCATTTAATCAGCCCCTTTGTGGAAGCAGACGATGTCACACTCATTAATTAGTTAATCTGCACAGCCCCCCTGGGAGGAGGAGCCATGTTATTATCCCCACTGGGACCCAGAGGGAAACTGAGGCCAGAGTGGGAATTTGGCACCGAGCTCAGGGAACACAGCCTGGCAGCTGGACCAGGACCAGTCTGTGGCTTATGGCCCCTTCTGGCAGCCTCACTGTTGTCCTCCTCCCCCATTCTCGGCTCTGATCTGCTCACAGTGCTGGTGGCTGTCTCCAAAGGTACCTGGGCAAACAGTCAGGACTGGGCCTGAAGGCACTCACGGGAAAGGGCAAGCAGGGCATTGGAGCAGAGAAAGTTCAGCTTGGCAGCTGGACCGAGCCAGGCCCCTAGGGAATACATGCTCTGAACCAGACACCTGTTCTGGTATGCTTCTTCCAAAAGGTCCCAGAAGTGGGGGTGGAAATAATGGTGGTGACTCTCGCCATCACCAGAATGCCTTCTGTTTGCTTCCTGTTCAGACAGCTCTGGGTTTTGATTGTCTTTAGAACTGAAGGAAGGAACAGTTCTACCAGGAGGCACCATCATGGCTCCAGTGAACCGGAAATTGAGACCACCACCTGGCCATTTGGAGATCTTCATGACACACACACCCACACACACGGAGAGCGTGTAGGGGTGGAACCAAGGGTCCCAAAGGAGCACCTTCTACATCATCCTGCCCACTGGTAAATGTAGATGGAACCATGTTGTGATGCTTTTACAGCTGGGATCACCAATGGCTCTAGCCCCCGAGGATGAAGACAGGTCAGTCCACCAGGTGAAGAACCCTGACCAGAGGAGACCCAGGCGGGAGGCCAGTGGAATGTGAAATAAGGAGTCAGAGGACAGAAGTCATAAACACCTTTTAGGAATTTGCGACTGTTGCAAAAATAAAGAGTTCTGCCCTCTCCTTGTGTCTTCTTCCTGGTTACTAGAGTTGCTGAGGATGAAATCATTAAGCCCTCCCTCCATTTCTTTTTAAATAGGAATGATCGCAATTAAAAAATATTTTTTATATCTTTCCTTTTCCTTCCCCCCAATATTTATAATAAGAGTTAAGTCAAAGTTATATTTATATCAAACTTTAATGTACACACAAATCACCTGGGGATCTTAACCTGCTTAGATCCCTGAACCTGAGAGTCTGCATTTCTAACACAGTCCAGATGGAGTCAATGATACACTTGAATCAGAAAAATTTAAAAGACAGGTTATTGGTGGTTAAATGTACCCTTTAATTCAGTCACGAGATGCCCGGATGGACTCACTTGAGGAGAGTAGACTTGAGGAGAAACGGACATCACCTTGAAAATCTTAGACTTGGATCTTAACCATGACCCTGACCATGGAATATTGGAGCTGGTCTGGATAAATGGAAGAAGGGTGTGTATGTGTGTGGTGTGTGGATGCATGTGAATTTGTGTGCACCGGGCAGCCAAGGGGTGGAGTGTTGTTACTATGATCGACAATGGTCCAAGGTGGACGAGTAGGATCTTTCTTCTGGGAATCTAGAACTTGGAACCAAGACACAATAGATTTGGCATTGTGGATTCTGATTAATTACAAGGATCTGGTAAAGGTCCCTAAACTGTTGGTGATACAGTCAGTCCTTATAACCCCCCTGATTCCTGCCCTTCCTGAGGCTGGGTGTGTGTGTGTGTGTGTGTGTGTGTGTGCGCGCGCGCGCGCGCACGCACAACATTTCCTTGAGTCCTCTCAGGAGCCCCATCCCACTATTTGTTCCCCCACCCAACCCATTCTCTTTCTTCACTTTTCTTCCTTCCTTTCTTTCTTTTTCTTTCCTTCCTTCCTTCCTTCCTTCCTTCCTTCCTTCCTTCCTTCCTTCCTTCCTTCCTTCCCTTTCCTTCTTCCTTTCTTTCTCTCTCTCTTTCTTTCTTCCTTTCATAACCTAAGCTGGAGTTTGCCTCCAAAATAACAAGTAACAGAATTCCCTCTAGAAGTAGCTTCTGCTCCGGACTCAGTCTTCAGACCTGAGTGTCCAGGTAATTTTCAGACTGATGCTTCATGTCAGACCCCCATACAGCTTCTTCTCCGCTGTGGCTCCCATTTGCACTGAGCCACAGCCAATCACCCTGTTTTCCTGGGATGGGAAACACTTTCCAGGGCCCAGGAAATGCTTCAGAGGCCTTTCCCGGGCAGAAACACACTACTCCCCTTTTTGCCTCTGAAGAATTTCTACTGGACCTTTGAGACTCAATTGGGTCATGCAGTTCTCCAGACCCAACTCCCTCCCCTGGGGCTTGCTTACAAGTGCCCCTTGTAAGGAGCCCTCTCTGCTTAGCTCCCACCCGCAAAGACCCTGAATTGCGGCTGTCCCCCCTGTAGACTGAGCTCCCTGAGGACAGGGCCTGGCTTCTGCTTCTCTCTGCCCCTTCACTCTCCCCACTCCCCACCCTCATTAACACATGGGGACCATAGTGCTCCCATCTCAAGAGTAGCTCTGAGGGAAGGTGTGTTAAGTGATTTACAGCTTGAATGAATCTCTGTGTGTGTGTGAAGCCAAATAGGAGGGGAGATTTTCTACATTTACCAAAAATTCACAATTGACCAAAGGCCCCTTTGGATGCCTGGCAGGATGCTGGGCCCTGGGGGGATGAGGAATGGGGGCAGGACACAAGTGATGGAGTGTTCCGACCTCTCACGGACCACTCAGTCACCCCCAAGGAGGTGGAACCCACCTCTCTCTTTCCTCCCCCTAAATGAACCAGTTCTCCAGTGATCCTCCTTGCTTTTTTACCTCTCCCACGCTAAACCCGGTCACGCGGGGCCCGAAGGAGGTGGACCCAGGCGCTCCCTTCCCCACGTGCTGCACGGCGGGTCCTGCCCCCTCTGGCCGCCTACGGAGCCCCAGCTACGGACGGAACCCAGCGCCCACCGCCCCCACGCAGCCGGCCAGCGCCTGCGGAAGGGCTCGGCTGGCCCCGGCCTCGGCGCCGCTCCCCTCCCTGGCACCAGGGGGCGCTGCCGCCCCACGACCGTCGCCATGGTCACCGCTGGCGGCGGAGTGGGGTTTACGTAAAGGACGCAGCGTCCCCCGGGGGGCGGAGGCGGCCTTCGCGCCGGCGCCGGCGCCCTGCGGAAGCGGCGTTAGTGAATCGGGGCCTTGGGGAGCCCAGGATGGAGGTGGCGGTCGCGGCGGCGGCGGCGGGCCGAGCCCTGCGGAGGGCGGGAGGTAAGGGGGGCAGCGGGCGCGGCTCGGCGGGCCGGGCCCCGGGCGCGGGCGCGGTGCGAGCGGCGCGACGGGCTGGGCAGTGTCCAGGGCGCGCGGTGGCCGACCCGACGGGTCCGCCGGCAGAGGTGCGGCTGCCACGAGCGCCGGAGGCAGGTGTGAGATCGTGGAGCTCCTGGCACCGGTGCGGGGATGGTGACACCCGTGGCGCGGGCGTGGGCAGCGTGGGGCTGGCACAGGCAGCGTGGTTTCCCTGCACGGCTGTCAGAAGACTCACCCCCACCCTGGTGTGGTGCTGGCCGCCCAGGTGTAAGGCGGGTGCCGCCCTCCGTGCAGGTAGGTGGTGGGCACAGCACCAAGACTGATTCGGGGTGACAGTGGCCAGTTCGTAGGCGCGTGGCGGTGCACCTGGTATAGGTACTAGGGTGTTGGATGGTTCTGGCCTGACGTGGTGTGGCATGACGGCACCTGGACTTGGAGAATTGGTGTCCTCAGCACGACAGGGGTTCCTGGTGTGACCGTGAGAGATGGCCTTGGCACCGTGTGGTGCGGGGAAACTCCGTGGCTCCCAGAGCCTGGTGGATGGGAAGGATAAATGTCCATCCCGCCACTCTGGTGATGATGAGGGGTATGGCCTCTGTCACCGGGGCCCACTTTTAATGCCTCTTGGGTACACCAGACTGAGGAAGGAGAAAGGCTGGGAGAAGGTACTGGTGTCCTTTATAATGGATCTGAAAGAGAGATGCCAGGAGGTGTTTCTACCATGACGAACCCAATGGTGACCCAGATGGAAACCTGACTAGGTACTAGCATTGTCCTGGGCTCATGTGTCCATCCGGCTTCAGAGAAGGGGGGGGGTATGGTTCTCAGCCACGATCACTATACTTGAACATGGGTCATGAGAAATGTGCAGGACTGAGCGGTGACCTGTGTCAGAGCACGGCAAAGTGGTACACCATCTGTCTGTCCTGTCCGGGCCCCGTCTTCACTTTGGGTTGATGGTTCACTCCGTGGTATCTGGGAGTTGCCTCTCTTCTTTGATGCTTGGAAGCCTTTGGGTCCAGAGGTTCGTTGGGGGGAGGAGGGCACTTGAAAGATGAATCTGCACCCAGTGGGCATGTGCCAGGGTGCATCTGCTCCCACCAGTCTTTTGGGAAGCTTTGGGTGAGGGTCTCACTCAGCGTCACATGGTGTCTACTTCGTAGAGGGGCAGTTTGCAGAGCTTCAGGGAAGTCTTTGGATGCGGGGGGCATCTTTAGGACTTTGTGGCTCTCTGGGGGGCAGTGGAAATGGGGTAGAAGAATACATGGAATGAACTTGGGCTGGGCCTGGGGAAGGCCTTTAGGAGTCCAGAAGAACGACGCGGAGGGTGTGGGAGACTAGGGTGGTCTCGTTTGCTAAGATGGGTGCTTGGAGACGCTGCTGAGATTCCTTAAGGCTGGCGTGTCGGCTGGTGCACACAGAGCTAGAGGACTGACACTCCAGTCTCAGCTGTGTGACCTTGGGCGGGTGACTTTACCTCTCAGATCCATGTCACCAGTGTCACCAAGGTCGCGGAGGAGGAAAGGAGATGGTGCTCATGGAAACTGTGAAAGGCTGAGCAAAGGTCAGAGATCCTTACCAGGTAGGGAGACCAGGGTGGGAGGCGCTGGAAGGGGAGACCTGGAATGTGACTGGGGAGGAAGGCAGCCGGAAGGTCGAGAGCCTATCAAAGGGAATTAGAGGCCCTGAGTGTAAAGGCTCCTGGTGGGGGAAAAGTGGGATCTGTTGACACTGTGAGTCAGCTGCTGAGCTGGAACCAGGCCCCAGGTCTCCCGAGGACGGTCCCGAGCGCGTGGCCGCAGCAACGGTGCTGTCTGTCCTGCAGGAGCGGCCCGAGCGAGAGGAAGCCCTCGCTTGCACTGCAGATGCACCTCGTGGCCGCAAAGGGCCGGGACGTGTCAGTGGCTGACCGATCTGGGGGACCCGTGGGGCAGGGAGACTTGGAAATGTGTGTGTCCTCTCTTGAGAATTTCCTTTGGCTCCGGGTTCTGAGGGTGGGGGCAGGGAGCAGTCGCCATCAGCGTTCTGGGGGCTGTGGCCAGCAGAAAGCAAAGGGGGTCAGAGCCACAGAGTGGGCACAGGGCTGGGTGGACCAGCCAGAGAGGCTGGGGCACTGGGGGGTACCAGGGGACACGGGGACAAGGAGAAGGGGGATATGGCACTCTCTGAGGGGTGTGGTGCAGACTCCCCAGGACGTCTCACCCCACACGGCCCCACACGGCCCCACTTGTCTGAAGGGCCTTCCCACATGGAGAAGGTGAGGGAGGCTGCAGATTGCTTTGCCTCCTGCCTCCAGGGGCCTGGTTCCTGACAGCAGACCCACGGGCTCAGGCCCACTGCTCAAGCCCTCCACCTGAGCATCTGTGTTAGCCAGCAACCCAAGCTCCTGCTTGCTCCCAGAGGCAGAAGTTTTTGCCCCACGTCCAGGCTGCGGTGACAAGCCTCATGGGTAGAAGGAGGACACAGCTCCGCCAGACCCAGGGTGGTGAGCTGCCTTTTCCACGCTGTGGGACTCACCCTGCCCCCGTGGCTGCTGGGTGGACACCGGCCTTCCCCGGGCTGGTGGGAGGGGTCTCACAGGCTCCCTGCAGCGCCCTTGTCTGCCTCCCCTGGGAGTGGCCCACACTTCAGCTCCGGCCTGGGGAGCTTTCCACATGGTAAGCCCGTGAGGAGGCTGCCTGGGCCCTCTCCTTTGTGAATATTCAGCACTCAAGGCCCCTCAGCTCGCCCTCCACGCCTCCGCAGGTTTTGCTTTGATTTGTGGCTCAGCCTTATGGTCTTGGGCTTTGGGAGCACTTTGCAGCCGCCCCTTGCCATCTGCTTGTGGTGCTGGGACTCTGCACAGCGGAGCGGGGTGGCAGGAGGGGCAGCTAGGAGACGAGGAGGAGTTGGCCTCTGTTCCCCAAAAGCAAAGCTGAGCTTTCTTCCGAGTCTTCAGGGTCTGAGCCGGTGGGGAGTCCAGCCAGGTCACCACCCCTTGTCCTGGGGCACAGATGCTGCTTTTGAGCAGATCCCAGCTGGGGCAGGGGGCCAGTCCCACAGGCTCCGACCTCAAGGGCAAGCAGCTCTCTGGAGCTGAGATGTTTTCAACTCTGGTCCTCAGTGCTATTTCCATTGCTTTGTCCATGTTTCCCCAAAAGTTGCTTAAGTCAGCTCCTGGCAGCCCTCGTTCCTCAGCTGCCTCATAAATCGTGGTGCCCAGCTCCTCAGCTTCGGGGTGCCAGGGAATCGGGCATCTCTGGACAGAGGATTCTGGACCAGAGCTGAGTGTGCCAGGCCAGCCGGCCACCGCCAAAGGCACTGCCTGTCGCTGGAAGCCACTCCTCCCCCAGCCCTCCTGCCAGGGACCAGAGGGGCGCCTCAGGCTGAATCACCTGTTGGCCCAGCGCCCCACCTGAGTGCAGCTTCTCACTGGAACCACTTTCTGTTACGCGCTAGTGGACTGAGCAAGGAGCGCTGGGGGAGACATCAATGAGCGTGTGGTCAGAGGAAGATAAATCTTTTAGAACCACCGAGCCAGCCCGGGACATTGTGGGATGTGGTTACCTCCCCAGCGGGCGAGGCTGAAAACTGTTTATCTTGATTTTCTCTCTTCCTTTCTGATGCCGACTTGGACTGGGCTGGATCTCTCTGGGGCGGACTGGGGAGTGTGCGCGTAGGTTAGGAAGACCCACTAGTGGCAGGCAGGACCCCTGGGGACCTTGGCCATGGAGGTGGAGGGAGCCGTCCAGGAGATGAGGCGAAGGGGAGTGTGGGCCACAGGTGAGGGTCTTTGGCCCTCCCCACAGCCAGGGTCTGGTGGGTGAGATGAGCAGGGGTGGGGCTGCCCGAGGATCGCACGTGTGTGTAGCCGCGTGTGTCCATAGCTGTCTGTGGGAAGTGAGGGCTGAGGGGGTGTGGAGCTGTGGGTGTGGGAACTTGTGGGCTCCTGTGTGTGGCTGGCCCGGTGTCAGTGGGTGTGAGGAGCGGGGCGTTGCTGGTCTCCACGGAGCAGGAGAGAACAGTGGGAGCAGGGGTGGGGGTGCCTTCCAGCTGGGGGGTGGGTAACGTCTCCGGCTGTGATTCCTCTGGGAGGAGCCTTCTTGCTTCCTCCGGATTCCTTAGAAGGAAGCCCAAGCGGGAGGTGTGGCTCTCCAGCGCCTCCGGGCTGGGCTCACTCACGCCTGCTCCCGTGCTCCCGCTCGAGCTGCCCTGGAAGGCAGCTGGGGATGGTTCCCTTGGGTGGCAGGAGAGAGCCTGGTGGCCGTGAGCATTAAGACTTGGGGCTCTGCAGGCAGCCAGACCCGGATTCGAATCCTCGTTCCTCTCTATACCTCAGTCTCGTCATCTAAGATGGGGACAATAAAACCTCCAACCAGGGTGGTTGGAAGAATTCCACAACCTAGTAATGTCTGGTGAGAGGAAAGATCATGCCGGGAATAAGAACACACACACACACACACACACCCCAGGAGTTTTTGCTCTTAGAGTCAGAATGTTTTCTACAGAAAAGCAGTTACATCATGATCTGCCTATGTTAGTACCGAGGAAGATGTCATAGGTCATGACCTTTTTCTTGATAAGGAGAAGGTAGCTCCACCCAGCTCTTGGCGGGGATAGAATCTTGCTTATCTGTCAACAGAATCCTGCACAGGAATAATCTCAGGACCCCTGGTGACAGTTTCCACTTGGAATTCAGCAGTAGTCCTCTCTTGAGCACCTGCTGTGATTTGGGTTCAGTGAGGCCACAGAGAAGAATTCAGCACCCCAGAGCCTATAAGGTACAGACTCTGCCCTCCAGGCCTTCAGAGTCTTGAGAAGTTAGGGAGGTGAAGGTCTCTGCAGCAGTTCCAGGAGAGGGGCTGCTAGAGGTCAAAGGAGATTGAGGAACTTGAACGAGGGAGGTCAGCAGAGACTTGGGTGGCAATGGCCTTTAATCGGGGCCATCCAGGTGATGGTAGGGGAAGTGGCAGCCATGGGGGACGTGGCCGGAAATGTGAGGTGCTGGCGGGCTGTGGTCTGGTGTGAGCATAGGGCGCACAATATGGAAGCAGCGGAGGCTAGAGTTGGCAAAGTGACTTGGAGCTGGGTCCCCGGGAGCGTGACAGCAGGGGTGTGGGTTGGGTCTGTGCAAGACATGGGGAGCCACCTAAGTGTTCTGAGCAAGAGGGTGGGGCAGGTAGGTACCCCCCACCATCCATAGACATCTGGCAGCAGGTGCCGGGAGCAAGGAGGCCAGCTGGTGCTTCGGCAGTTCCCAGGTATGGAGGACCCTGCGGAGGAAGAGGGAAGGACCAGCCTCCCTGATTACAGAGGGGAGATAGGAGCTAAGAGATCTGTCAGTTTGGTCAGTGAGGGTGGGCCCAGGGATAGCCCGGAGGCCAGGCCCAGGATCGGAGCTGGCCCTGGAGTCTTGGCCCAAGGATGCATTTCCCACACGTGCCTTTAGTTGTCTTGATTCCTGTCTGTTCCAGCCTGGGAGCAGGAGAGGCTCTCAGGGACCCCCGTGAGGCTGGTTGTTCTGCCTGCAAGGCTGTTCTCATCCCTGAGGACCCATCGAGGGGGTTCCAGTGTTCCTGGCATTTATTTCCAGGCGTTTGATCATTTTCTCACCAAATTACCCCTTGAAATTTCGCCTGCTTGAGTTCAGCCCAGGAGGTTACTATTCTGGGAAGTTTCAACAAAACCCTTGCAGCGTTTGTGAGTTCTCTGAGCTGGGGGGCAGGTGGGAGGAGAGCGGGGCTTGTCTTCACCTGTGTTTTGGGGGCCGCCACTTCCAGCACCAGAGATGCTCCTGGCCTCGGAGCCTCCTGGGCCGGGGGCTGGGGAAGGGGAGGCAGGACAGCGCTTCTCATTCATCCGGAGAAAGCCCCTTGTCGTTGCCTCTCCTGAAGCCATTTAATTAATTTATGATTGATGTTCCTGGACTTACTTGAGGTTCATTTATTATTGATGTGCCTTCATTATACACCATTCACTCTGTACTTTGGAGCACAGGGCTGCTCCTGCTGGGCCGGCCACATGGTGGGGTGAGCGCTGTGGGGCTGCTTCTCTGGTCCTCACCCCACTCACCCCTGGGGACAGAGCCCGGCTTTGGTCAGACCCTCTCCGGTCTGGGGGTCCGAGCAGACTCCAGGGCTTCTATGTCTGGGAGGCTTTGCTCAGCCACAACGTGGTAGTAATAATAATGGTTTTCATTTTAGGAACCTGGGGGACTGAACTGGGTACGGTGCATTCTTGCTCACTCTTTCACCTCTTTGGCTTACAGGAGGCTCAGGGAGGACACGTGGCAGGGAGACGGGGAACCAAGTGTGAGCCCAGGCCCCTCACCTCCCCTCTCCAATCCCTGCCTCTCCTTTGGGCCCCACATGGGCCATTCCCCTACAAAGCCTTTCTTCTGCTCCCCTGAACTCCAGTGCTGGCCTAGCTAACAGTGGGGCCCCAGACTCCCGAGAGTATGTGTTGTAAATGTTGGTGGCTTGTCCCCCTCCCTAGCCCATGGCCTCAGTGAAGACTAACACTAAGGGCCAGATAGTGCTTCCTGAGCAAAGATGCCAGGCAGGCTGTGCTAAGCACTTGTCATGCATTAGCTCATTTAATCCTCATGACCACCCCAAGGGGCAGGTGATGTTAGCCCATTCATTCTGTAAATGAGTTAGCAGCATGCTCTGGCCACTCAGCTAAGAGTGGCAGAACCAGGATTTGGACTCCGGCAGCCTTGAGATACAGGGCAGTAAGTGAATCTTTCCCTGCATTCCCTCTCTCTCCATCTCCTTGGGCCTGTTTGTTTGTCAGACGTCTGTATGTTTATCCAGTGACCACATCGTCCTCCTTCTCACATCTGGCCTGAAGTGTTGGCCTGCATGGGGGCCCCCTCCCTTGCTTTGGAGACCAGGAGGGCCCACTCACATGAGATGGGTGATTTTAGGGGGACAGCAAGACGTATGGAGGGCCCTGAGCCAGGATTCTGCTCCTGGCCCAGCTGGGCAGCTTCAAGTGAGCCTCAGTTGCCCTGTTTGCATATTAGTAACAGTGGCACTTATTCTTTCCCTCACTGGCTGTGCCCGTGGTCAAAGGTGATGCGGGGTAGGAAAGACGCTATAGGAATCAGGGGTTGGATTGCTTGTGCGTGAGTTCTAAGAGTGGGCATGAAGGCTGAGAATGCGTCATGCTGGATGCAGAAACCCAGGCCAGGGGATCTGTACCCACCTTCTCAGCCACCCTGGGTGGACTGATGCACTCCATGGCTTGCCAGCTGGCAAGGACTTGCTCCAGAACCCCTGCATGGCCAAGAGTTGAGTGGGAGGTCCCTAGAGTGGGTGCCAGGCCGCAGTGTGGTGTCCTGGTTGGCTGAATAGTGGACCTGGAGGTGGTCCCTCGTGCACTGGGTCCTTGGGCTGTGTGCAAGTTCATGGGACCCTGCTGGCGGCTCTGGGCCCCACTACCCCTCTCGTCTGGGTAGCCTGACTAGGCCAATTCAGGCTAGGTTTGGTGAGGGAGGAGGATAGCTTGCCAAGCGGCTGCTGGACTTCCCCTCACCCCTCAAAATATGCGGAAAGCCCGGTGAAGAGGTGAGCCCTGCGTCTGTTCCGGAAAGCGGTGAGGCTGGCTGCCTCCCGATGGCAAGGTTCCCAGGGCGTTGGCTAGGAGTCCGCTGCTTTCTCATCAGCCTGGGGAGCACAGTGCGGGCTGCCAGGGCCCCCAGGGCCTGGAGAGGCGGGCAGAGGTCTGAGACAGTAGGTGGGGGTGAGGCAGGCCTGGCATGGCTATTGGAAGCCTGTGGCCAGGCTGTTGGTGGGTGACGTCCCGCTGCACTTCCCGTTTTGGGGATTATATCAGGCTCCCCGGGCTCGCCCTTTGGCCAACTCCCACCTCATCCCGGCACCCACGCGGCCGTGGGACAGCTGTCCGGCTGCAGCTTCGCGCCAGCTGCAGAATCTGCCCGAAGCCCTGGGCCTGGCAGCAGAGGGGGCTGTCCGGGTCCGTCCCAGCTCAGCAGCAGGCACCAGTTACCCCGCGGGGATGGCCTCCCAGTGCGCACCTGCCTGTCGCCACCCTTCGATTCCTTTCATTATCCACCTCTGACTCGGTCTCTCTCAATTCAGCGTAGCATAGGCCAGCAAGCGTGGACTTTAGCATAAAGATGGAGCTTTATCTGAGTCCACTACTGCTTGGGCAGGTCACTGGACCTCTGAGCCTCAGTTTCTTCATCTCGAAAATGGGGGCTCTCATGGACTATGGCACATGGGGCCGCTGTCAGGCTCCAATGAGATGCCACCTTGGAAGTCCTGCCCGGTGCCAAGAACATTGCATGGACTCAATAAATGTTACCTCCTGTCTTTAATCACCACGACTGTTTCAGCTCTTCTCAGTCAACGCAGGTGGGCGCGAAGCTGAGAGGACCCTCCCCTTGCTGAGGCTGCTTCCTTTCCCCTCGGCAGCCAGGCAACCCTAACACGGCTCCTACGATGCAGGCCGGCCCCTGGGCTTCCGCCTCTCCCCTCCCGCTTCTGGGCCACTTCTCAGGGCTGGCAGTGCCCCACCTTCCCTCTGGCATCTTACCCTGTTCCTGCCCCAATCCTCTTGTAGGCTGGCTCCCATCTCCCCTGCCCTCCCCCTTCCTTTTGTTTCCTCTCCTGGTTGGTTTCCTTCCCCTTGGCACCTGTTCTTTCCGGCCGCTTTTCTTTGTACATCTTTTCCTCCCCCGAAGCCTCTGAGGGAAGCCAGTGTCTTTCCTCAGAGACCCTCCGACCCTCCTGTGCAGAGTGGCGGCCTCTGAGCCCCTCCAGTCCTGCTTAGCTGTGGGAAGCTGGCCCGGGGGTCCGACTGTGCATCCTGAGGATGGGGGTCAAGACTCGGCCCCCTCAGCCAAGAGCATTGGCAACCTCCAGGAAACCACACTCCCATAGCGTCCACCTCCAGGCCTGGGAGCCTGCTGCGTAGACAGCCACTCCCAGGGCTGCAGGAGGTCCTTGCTGCCAGAGGCAGCGGGTGGGAAGCCATGGTGAGCCCACCGTATAGGGCCCCAAAGCCCCAACCGGGGCTGGAGGTTCCAGTCCCAACAAATCCTCTTCAGTTCTAAGGACATGCAGAAGGAGGCCAGAGTCAGCCCCCAGTTTCTGGAGCCAGGAAACCAGGCGCATCTGAAGTCTCTTTCCTTCTGGGAAGTCAAGGAATTTGTCTTGGGAGGTTCCTTTGTTTCATCCCTTTGACAAGAACTTGGTCTTCCTCCACCTCCTTCCCTGGGGCGGGGGCCACGCTGTGGAGAACGGTTCCCCCCTCTGTCCACCGGGGCCTCCCTGGGACATTTATCAAGCACCTGCTGCAGGCTGAGCTCGTGCCTGGAGCCGGGGGTAACATGTTGTCGCCTCGTCCTCAGGGAGTTCCCCGGTTGGGGACTGAACTATAATAGGACAGAGGCATAAAAGCAACGTGAGCACACGCTTCCGGCCAGTCCTCTCTGCCGGGCGCCGTACCAAGGGCTTTACGCCTAGTAGTCTGTCGAATGCAAAGACCATTGACAGCGGGCAGTGCCCACTGCCAGGAAGGAGGCCCTCATATTTTGCGGGAGAGGGGCAGGCCAAGGACCTCAGCTTCCTCAGAGAATTGAAGGGACCCTCCAAGGGCCGTGCATTTGCCGCTGGCAGACTGGGACTCAGACCCTCAAATGTCGGGGGCCAGCCTCGCATCAGGTTGAGGGACCCTCTGAGCCATAGGACGAGCGGGCTCCTACAAAAGGAAGGCTCTCTTTGGCCACCCTGTTTCTGGGGAGCAGCCTCCCCCCCCCCCCCGGAAGCCCCGGGTCCCCCCCCCCCCCCCCCCGCCATGTAGGCCATCAGTGGCTTGCAGGCTTGCAGCCACCTCTCCCTCAGACCAGCCCTTACCCCTCCGGCCCGCATGCCCCCTGCCAGTAAGGTTGAGCTCTCGCCGGTTGTTCTCCATGCTGCCTGCCTGCCCTACTGTACCGTCCGTTAAATGGGCTAATGGAGGGCTCCTGTTCTCTGGAGCCGCCTTCCCCACCTCTTGGCCCCTTTGGAGAGCCCTGCCCCCTCCCTCCCCTGGGTGAACCCTATTCAGCAGGCTTCCAGGCAGCGGGTCACGAAGCCAGCGCCCAGCCCACCACCTGCTCAGTACTTTATAAAAGTTTAACCGTAATGGTGTAACGAACTCCCATCATAAAGCAGCTGGAGCAGTGCATCCTGGGATGCATAAATCATAGGAGCCCTCTGAAGTTGTAATTGGAAATGGCAGCGATTGGAAGGCTGAAAGAGGCCGGCCTCGTGGGGCTGAGCCCAGCTGTTCTCTACTTCCCTTCAGAAGGCACACAGAACTGAGTCTGGCTGTGAAAAAAGAACGTCCTCAGACCAAACCCAGTTCCTGGTTCCTCTGCCCCACTTCCCATTTCCTGCCCCCCGACTGTGACTATGTCTGCAGAGTGGGCTTCGGAGGCGGGACCCCCGCACAGGCCCTGTGCTCTGGCTCAGCGCCCGTGTGCTGCAGAGGGAACACAGCCACACTCAGTGGAGGAGGGGGTGGTGCTCAGGTTCACTGTGTCTTAGGGGGAGCTACAGAGCGACTTCCCCAGTCTTCCGGGTCCCCTCCGTAGAGTGGAGAGCTCGAGCCCACCTGGGTGGGGAGCCTCCGGGAGTGCTGGGAGGCAGGGTTAGGAGCTCAGGCTCTGAAGCTGGGCCATCTCCTTCCTGGCATGGCTCCGGCTTGTAGTACCTGAGAGACCATAGCCCAGTCATTGAACGTCTCAGCTGCACCTGTAAGATCAGGGAATCACTGACCTACTTCTGGGGAGCGTCAGGAGGCTGGTGTGGGATGCTGCTTGTTAAGGGCTCAGCGTGACGCTGCCTTAATGGGCACACAGATCACCTGGAGAGCTTGCAAAAACGTGGGTCCCCGGGCAGAGGCTGGCTGGGGTCCCAGATCTGCTCCAGGGATGCGGCTCACAGACCACACCTTGAGTGTCCGGGACATGGTGTTTGACCCATCGAAGAGGTCCGTGAGAGTGAGCTGGGATTATTCCCCCAGGCGAAGGGCCCCACCGCCTCTACCTGCTGCCCTCTTGGCTTTAGTTCGGTGCTCCTGAGTGTGGCCCGTGGGCCGGCAGCAGCAGCACCTGGGAACAAGTTAGCGACGCAGAATCTGTGTCCCCGGGGACCTGTGGTTCAACCAGTTCCCTGGTGCTCCTTGTGTTTGCTGTGGTCAGGGAGGCACTGCTGGGGCTCAGCCTCAAGGTCAGGGCTTTTCCGAGTGCGGGCTGGTTCACCCGAGCCTCGGAACGGCCTGGAGTCAGCCATGGTGGGGCTTGCTCCAAATATAGATCCCTAGGCCCTACCCCAGACCAGTAGATTCAGAATTGCTGGGTGGGGCCTGGGAATCTGCATTTATCCATGTCCTCGCCGCGGTTCCAGGTGAGAGTCCCCGGGACTCGCTGGCTGCCTGACAGTCACTGGGACTCACCGTGGAGAAGAGCAGGGCCCCCTCCTGTCCCACCCCTTCCCACTTTGTACAGGAGGCTTTGCCTCTGCTTGGGGGGTAGAGAAGGAGTGCTAGGTGGGGGCCAGGAGCCTGTCCCACCTGGGGGGCTGGAGCTGCTCTGCTTTGGGCCCAGTGGTGGGGTTTTTGCACAGTGAGAAGAGGGGAGCAGCCACTGGTGGGGAATTGGCCTAATGAACTCACGTATGCCGGGCACATGGCGAGATCTACAATGATGAGGGGCGATGGGGCCAGGACAATGTTTAATGAGGAAGAACGTTCACCTTCTCTACTCAGTGGAAAAAAGTGGCAGGTACAGAAGGATCTCATATTTGGACAGAGGAAAGATTAGATGGATGTTAATAGTTAATCATTTTCCTAGGAGGATAATGGTGACTTCTTTTACTCTCCTATTTTTTTTTTGTTTCTGTGTTCTACAGAGAACATGTATTTGATAATAAGAAAGAAGTAGACACAGATAAGCATGGGTGGCCCAGGGTCCTCGGGTCACCTTTGCCAGTGACAGGCCCAGACTCTCAGGACAGTGCTCCTCCCACTGGAGCAACCTGCTGAGGTGACCTTCACCATGGTCCCCCTCACCTCCAGGCTGCGACCTCAACACCCCCGCCCTGTCCTTCCCAATGTTTCTTCCACTTTTTTTTACTTCCTTGCTGCTTCAAGTCTTCCCTGGCAGTGGCAGGGGCAGAGAGCCCTTCACGCAAGGGGAGCCAGGAGGGGAGTGCAGAGGGGGAGCCCCCTGCCCTCAGCCTGCAAGCCTCTGGCAGAGTTCGCTTTTCATCAGGGGATCACCTAGGCAGGCAGAGTCTGGCACATAGGATGTGTTTGGGAAGTCATGGTTGAATGGTGGTTTGGATGCGGGCAGGGACTGGACAAGATGCTAGCATGCCCACAGGCTTCTCTGGGCTCAGGGTTTTTGTCTCTAAGATTTGTGGAGGCTTGAGCTCTGCTTCCCCCCAGGCCCTTCTGGATCCAGCCTGTGGGGAGTAGGACCTTCCCACTTCCCGTACCTGGGGGCAGCGGGGGCAAGTTGTGCTCTCCAGGAAGACCCCACCTGTCTGTCCCAGCTGCCCCATGAGAGTGTGTGCAGGTGCGCAGGGCTGGGCCTCCAGGACAGGGCAGTGGCAGGGAGGGGACCCGTGGTGCTGGGAAACAGAGCAGGCCCCAGTATCAGGGGGCACCGGACAGTCCTGAATCTGATGGTGGTCTCTTGTGAGCCCTGGGTAGCCTCTGTGCTGCCTGTGGGTTGGGCGTCTGCTTTCCAGCTGCTCCTGGCCCGGGCTGCCTTGATCCCAGTGGCCCCTGCCCGGCTTGGTGGCCGAGCCCCACTTCCATCAGGCCCGGGCTGTCCCGAGTCTCTGGCCCTTTCAGCTGCTGTTTTCCAGTGAGTGGCTCAGGGAGGAGGAGGGTGGGAGAAATCCATTCAAGCCATTTGTTTTAAAGACATTTAAGAAAACCCATGGGGTTTGTGTGGCCACATTTTTTCAGTCTTCTTTCAAAGAAATGGATGGGTTTCTGGGCCTCTCCCACCACCGGCTTCCCTGCCTGGCAAGTGGAAGAGGCCCAAGCTTCAGAAGGAATTGAGAGGGGAAGCCCTGCCAGTGTGGGAGGATCCAATGGGTGGGGGGTGGGGAGGTAGGGGCAACCTGAACTTAAGCTTCATTTCCCCACCTGTGGAGGGTCATCTGTCCAGGTAAGACCAAGGGTGCACCTGCCCTTCATGCCCTCCTGAGTGTGTTTTTCGTGGCCCAGGGAGCCTGTAGAAATAAGCTTTGTCAGCCAGCTAGAGGCAGGAGTTGGGAGCTAATGGTGGCTCAGCACACAGCACCGCAAAGGCAGAGGTGAAGGAGGCAGGGCTCTGTGCCCAGCTGGGGTCTGGCCCAGGAACAAGGTGCATTTGCCTCCGGGGTTCTGGGAGGCTTTCTATGGGGCAAGAGAGAACAAGTGAGACTTACTTTCCTGCCTTTTTCTTCCTGGTAGTGATCTGTTCAGCCCCCAGCCCCAGTGGGAAGCCCCACTCTGGGGTCCCCAGCATCGTAGCTTCATGGCCTCTGGCCTGCATGAGGGTTTCCTTGTGCACTGTGAGCTCCTTGGGGATAAGGTTTGCCACCTCCATGTTCTGATCCCCAGAACATCCTTCTTTTTTTAGATTTTTAATTTATTTATTTGAGAAAGAGTGTGTGCATGAGTCGGGGGAGGAGCAGAGGGAGAGTTGACAAGCAGACCCCGTGCTGAGCACAGAGTCCACTGTGGGACTCCATCCCATGACGCCGAGATCTTGATGGGAGCCGAAACCAAGAGCCGGGCTCCCAACCGACTGAGCCCCCAGGCACCCCCCAGAATCTCCTTCTTAAGGTCCCGTTGAGTGCATCTGAAGCCCCAGGTGGCAGTGCTAGGCCCTGGGCCTGTTTCCTGCCCCAGACTCGGAGCCCACTGAGGCAGTGGTTTGGGGGAGGACATTCTCAGAACAGCCGCCGCCCCATGCCTCGGGCAGGAGTCCGACTGGAAGGGAGTGAGGAAATGGGGTGGACAGCGAGGCACTGGCCAGAATGTGCCCAGGGACAGACCCAGCCTGAAGCTGTCCCAGGTGGGATCTCGCAGACCCCTTCCCCTGTGCTCAGACAGCCTGCAGCAATGAAGTGGCTGCTAACACCAACCGGTCTGGCTGGTTTGTGGGGACCAGGCCCGGTTTCTTGAGGGACAGGATGTCCTGCTGGGAGCAGCCTTTGTGCCTGTCCTTTCTGGCCTTCCCCTTTCAGGCTCTCAGGCTGGCCTTGTTCGGGCTTGTTCTCCTCCTTGCCCTCTTGGCCCTGCCCTCCCTGAGCTGTGGGGCAGCATGTGGTGGGGGTGCCTGGGTGGGAGTCAGAGACCAGGGCCTCCCGGGCAGGAGCGGTTGGGGGTGGTGTCTGTGACCCAGGCACGGTGAGACCCTGGGGGCGCTGAAACCCTGGCAGCAGGATACCCAGTTGTTAGGGGGACAGGTCCCAGGACGGGAGCCCGCAGGGGCCGTGGCAACCATGCTCCCACCTCTTCCCCTCCCCCTGTGCAGAGGGTAAGGACCCGGAGGCCTGAGGAGGCCTCCAAGCAACGGAGAGGACCAGGCTTTATGGCACGGCTCCTTGGCACTGTGACTCCTCCCTGCCGCCACCACTGCCGCCAGGCTCCCCTCTCAGGGAACAGGAAATGGGGGTGGGGAGCCCGGGTGTTCCTCTCGCCCTCCACCGGGAGGGGCTGGGCGCCCCACTCCGTAGGTGTCGCAGAACTGTCACCCGGCGGCGGGCGCCCGGCTGGGATTCCCCTGGCTGACTCACCCGGCCTGGCTGTGCCGCAGCCCAGGCAGAAGTGACTCGTGAAGGTGTCTGAGTAGCGGGGCGCGGGGGGTGTGTGTCCCGGGAATAGGGGGGCCTGTCCCCCCAGGGAGCCAGAGATCCTAAGCTCTCCATTAAGCACAGCGACCGGACCTCCTTCTGACGGAGGAGGACTGGTGAGGCATCTCAGGGTCTGAGCCCCAGCAGGGCTGCTCCCCGCCTCCCTGCAAGGGTCCCCCTCACCGCCCCCCGGGGTGGAATGCCTTCCCTCCAGAGAAGAGAGAAACCATTGATTCCCCATCCCCAGGCGTTTCACAGACAGGCGCCCAAGGGAAGATGGGGACAGTGGGAGGCAGGAAGTGGGGCCAGCGCAGTGACCCAGCCAGGGGCCAAGGACCCTTGGAGAAAGGGAAGAAACTGTAGGCTGTCTCCCACCCCCCTCCCACCAGGGGAATTCACAAAAGTCTGTGAGGCCCACAGATGCCCTGGAGCACATCTCGGGGCCCTCCTCGGCCCCAGCTGCTGGAGCCGCCCTCAGCTGAGAGCTGGCAGCGGGCTGGAGGTGTCACAGTTACGGTGTTGGGGGGCCTGGGGGAGGAATGTGCAGGCAGACACGCGGAGCGTGCGCCTTGCGAGCGGGCCTGTGGGGGTGGTGGCAGCAGAGCCGCGTGGGGTGGGCTGGCTCAGGGCTGGGCTGGCATGTACCGTTCGGAATGATTGCCCCAGAATCCCTGCCTTCCTCGTGTTGATGGGGGGAGAGTCACTCCCTCACCCCTCCAGGCTGGACCAGCGGGGGCTGGGAGCCCCCAGGGGCCAAGCTGCCAGGGCTGAGGTTCATGGGGTGTCACTTGGGCCCCTGGCACAGCTCAGTCCCCGTGGACAGACTCCTCAGCCCCCTACTCACTGCCTGGCCTGGTGAGAAGTTGAGCCGTTTCTGCTGGCCCGGTGCCATAGGGCAGCCCCCGTGTGTCTGATGAACAGGCCACTTAAACCCCTGCAGGCACACCCGGCTCCTTTGGCCACACTGATCCCTCCACCAGCAGTCACAGGGTAGGGTGGCCCTGGGAAGGAATGTGGTCTGTGGGCCCAGCTCCTGAGTGACAGCCTCCTGGGGGCGCACCCAAGAGGGCAGGGCCGCAGTGAGTCTGACTGTGGTGTCAGGTGCAGGGGAGGCCAGGCCTAAACCGCCGTGGGCCCTTAAGGCAGGCCCAGTCCTCTAAGGGCAGCATTCTCTGAAGGACACAGGACAGCCATGCCCGGGAGCCTGCTAAGGACCCGGGAACTGGGTAGCGGGGCAGGGTTCCAGGTTGTGCGCCTGGCCTATGGCTGACCTCCGTGTTGCCTGGGGCAGGGGATCTGCGTCCTTGGCCCCCACCTTCCTTCC
>ML110488.1:0-24205 GCA_003697995.1 Taxidea taxus jeffersonii
TGGGGCTTCCTGCTCAGCAGGGAGCCTACTTCCCCCTCTGCCCTTCCCCCTGCTCATGCTTGCTCACTCACTTTCTCTTGTAAATAAATAAAATCTTTAAAAAAAGAAAAGAAATTTACAGAGACAATTTATAGCAACAGCGACTTCACAGACAACATGATGTCAATAAAAACGTATCTTTCAATAATCATTGTCAATGTGAATGGCCTAATGCTCCCATAAAATGGCACAGGGTTGCAGATTGGATAAAACGACAGGACCCTTCCATATGCTGTCTACAAGAGACCCATTTGGAACCTAAAGATACACCCAGACTGAAAGTGAAGGGATGGAGAAGCATCTTTCATGCCAGTGGGCCTCAAAGAAAGCTGGAGTAGCGGTTGTCATATCAGATGAATTAGATTTTAAACTAAAGACTGTAGTCAGAGATAAAGAAGGACACTGCATCATTCTTAAAGGGTTTGTCCACCAAGAAAACTAACAATTGTAAATATTTATGTCCCCAATACAGGAGCAGCCAACTACATAAGACAACTGTTAATCAAGATAGAGAGTCATACTGATGTGAATACATTAATAGTAGGGGATCTTAACATGCCACTCTCAGTATTAGACAGATCATCCAAGCAGAAAATCAATAAAGAAACAAGAGCATTGAATGACATGTTGGACCAAATGGACCTCATAGATATATACAGAACATTCCACCCTAAAACAACAGAATACTCATTCTTCTCAAGTGCACATGGAACTTTCTCCAGAATAGACCACATACTGGTCACAAATCAGGGCTCAGCTGATACCAAATTATTGAGATTATTCCCTGCATATTCTCAGACCACAATGCTTTGAAACTGGAATTCAATCACAAGAAAAAGTTTGGAAGGAATTTAAACACTTGGAAGCTAAAGACCACCCTGCTTAAGAATGTTTGGATCAACCAGGAAATCAAAGAAAAACTTAAACTATTCATGGAAACCAATGAGAATGAAGACACATTGCTCCAAAACCTATGGGATACAGCAAAGGCAGTCCTAAGGGGGAAATACATAGCCATCCAAGCCTCACCCCCACAAAAAATGAAAAATCCAGAATACATCAGCTTTCTTTACACCTTAAAGAACTGGAAAATCAATACAGATTTAGCCAACCCCATGCACAAGAAGGAAAATAATTAAGATTAGAGCAGAGATCAATGAGATAGAAACTAGAAATACAGTAGAACACATCAACGAAACTAGAAGCTGTTTTTTGAAAGAATCAATAAGATCGATAAACTACTGGCAAGCTAATCCAAAAGAAGAAAGAGAGGACCCAAATTAATAAAATTATGAATGAAAAGGGAGAAATCACGACTAACACCAAGTAAATAGAAACAGTCATCAGAAATATTATCAACAGTTGTATGCCAATAAGTTAAGCAACCTAGATGAAATGGATGCATTCCTGGAAACATATAAACTTCCAAAACTGAATCAGGAAAAAACTGACAACCTGAATAGACCAATATCTAGTAACGAGATTGAAGCAGTGATCAAAACTCTCCCAAAAAAACAAGAGCCTGGGACCTGATGGATTCCCTGGAGAATTCTACCAAACATTCAAAGAAGAAATAATACCTATTCTCCTGAAGCTGTTTCAAAAAATAGAAACAGAGGAAAAACTTCCAGACTCTTTCTATGAAGCCAGCATTACTCTGATCCCCAAACCAGAAAAAGACCCCATCAAAAAGGAAAATTTCAGACCAATATCCCTGATGAATATGGATGTCAAGATTCTCAACAAGATCCTAGCTAATAGGATCCAACAGTACATTCAAAAGATTATCCACCATGACCAGGTGGGATTTATCCATGGAATGCAGGGGTGGTTCACCATTCACAAATCAATCAATGTGATAGAAGAAATCAATAAGAGAAGAGAGAAGAACCACGTGGTTCTCTCAATTGATGCAGAAAAAGCATTTGACAAGATACAGCATCCATTCCTGATTAAAACGCTTCAAAGTATAGGGATAGAGGGAACATTCCTGAACTTCATAAAATCTATCTGTGACTAACCCACAGCGAATATCATCCTCAATGGGGAAAAGCTGACAGCCTTCCCTTTGAGATCAGGAACATGAAAAGGATGCCCACTCTCGCCACTGTTATTCACATAGTACTAGAAGTCCTAGCAACAGCAATCAGAAAACAAAAAGAAATAAAAGGTATTCAGATTGGCAATGAAGAAGTCAAACTCTCTCTCTTCGCAGATGACATGATAGGGAAAACCCAAAATACTCCACCCCCAAACTACTAGAACTCATACAGCAATTCAGTAATGTGGCAGGATACAAAGTCAATGTACAGAAATCAGTTGCTTTCTTATATGCTAACAATGAAAATACAGAAAGGGAAATGAGAGAATGGATTCCATTAACTATAGAACCAAGACCATAAGATACCTGGGAATAAACCTAACCAAAGAGGTAAAGATCTGTACTCGAGGAACTACAGAACACTCATGAAAGAAATTGAAGAAGACACAAAAAGATGGAAGAGCATTCCATGCTCATAGAGTCTCTCCTAAATGATGAGTACTTAACAGTTTTCTAAAACCCCTAAGTGTGGAGAAAGAAAACTCTTGGTTGGCCTCTTAAACTTCTAGTGTCTTCCTTATATATCTCAACCCCTTAAACATTAGGGAAAATGGGTCTGTTCTATAATCACAAATTCCGGGAACCCTGTACTGGGTGTTAGGACAGCATAGTGGCTAAGAAGCTTGGAATTGGGAAGACCTGGGTTACTACCTGTGTTGGCAAATTATTTGACCTCCCTAAGATGTAGTTTCCTACTATCTTTGATTATATGCTTACCAAATATTAAGTAACATGATAATGCTTACTCCAGCATTTTAAGCCTTAGAAGTTATTATAAAATCTTCTTTTTTCTAATAGCCTAGGGTTTGTTTTCAGTTGGTTAGTTCATAAATATAATGAATAACTAAATAAATTATGTTATGCCTAAATATCACCCATCAATAAAAAGGAGCTATTTGATAATCCAATTCTAAAATTTATATGAAGTTCTAGAAAATGCAAACTAATCTGTAGTGATAAGAGAGTCGGTCAGTGGTTGCTTAGGAATAATGGGACAGGACTGATGTCAATGTCAAAGAAAGTACAAGGGAGCTTCTCAGGATGATAGATACATTCTTGGTGGTGGTGGTAGTTACAAATACATCAGTGTATGTATTTGTCACATTATGGAATTGTCTATGTAAAATAGATTTATTTTCTTGTATGTTAAATTATATCTGAATAAAATTGTGTTAAGTCTGAAAAGTATATATAACATTCTATATATAAAATTCTAGAGGTTGTATTCTTATTTTCATTTGGTGTAATGTTTTGAAATTCATCCATGGTATTGGCTATATCAGTACTTCATTTTTTTAGTTGATGACAGATATTTGTCTATATGGATATATTATAATTTAGTCACTCACCTGTTGTGTTTACTAACACTTTGTTGTTTCCAGTCTTAGAATATTATGAATAAGGCTGCAGTGGACATTCATGTGGAAGTGCTTGTATGGATATGTGTCTTCATGTCTCTTGGGTAGCACAAGGAGTGGGATTGTTGAGTGAGCTAAGAGTATGTTTAGTATGTTTAACTTTATTTTTAAAAATGTCAAACCCTTCCAAAGTGGTTGTGCTGTATTCCACACCCACCAGCGGTGATCTAGAGTTTGGGTGTTTCACGTTCTCTTCAACACTTGGTTTGACAGTCTTTCATTCATCTTTTGATTTATTGAGGCTTAATTTATGGAGAGTAAAATTCATCCTTTTTCGATAGACAGCTCTATAAATTTTTGCAAACTTAGAGCAATTGAGTAACAGCTACAAAAGTCAAGAATACTTCCATCACTCAAAAAATTCTTTATCCCTCTGCAGTGAGTCTTCTCTTCCCATTTCCAACCTCTGGCAGTGACTTCTCTGCTCTCTGACACTCTAGTTTTGTCATATAAATGGAATCATACTTTTAATTTTGGCCTCTTTCACTTAGCAGAATGCTTTCAAGATTCATCCCTGTTATTGCATATATTGGTAGTCCCTTCATTTTTATTGCAGAATAGTATTCCATTATAGGGATTATTTATTCATTCACCAGCTGATGAATATTTGGATTGTTCCCAGTTTGAAGCTCTCATAAATAAAGACATTTGTGTAAAGGTTTTTATGCAGACATTTTTTTTTTATTTTTCTAGAGTAAATACTTAGGAATGAGGCAGCTAGGTCATAAAGTATATGCTTAAGTTATAAGAAATTGTCAGGCTCTTTTCCAAAGTGCCTTTACCATTTTGCATTTCCATTAGCAACATAGGAGAGTTGCAACTGCTCTGCACCCTGACTAGTGTTCAGTATTGTTGATTTTTGTTACCTGCTCTGTTCTAACAGGTATGTAGTAGTTTTTGTGGTGGTTTTAATGTGCATTCCCATAATGACTCTTGATGCTCAATATCATTTTTATACTTATTTAGCATCCATAGAAGAGCATCCATAGCTCTTCTTTTGTGAGGTGTTTGTTCAAATCTTTTGCCCAGTTTTTAAAAATAATTCTTAAAATATTCTGGTTACCAGTCCATTATCAGTTAGTTATTTGGCAACCCTTTTCTCCCAGTCTGTGGCTTTTTTTTTTCCCTTCTTAGCAGTATCTTTTTAAAAGATTTTATTTATTTATTTGACACAGAGAGAGAGAGATCATGAGTAGGCAGAGGCAGGCAGAGGGAGAGGGAGAAGCAGGCTCCCTGCTGAGCAGAGAGCCCAGTGTGGGGCTCGATCCCAGGACCTTGAGACCATGACTGGAGCTGAAAGCAGAGGCTTAATCCTCTGAGCCACTCAAATGCCCCCTTAACAGTATCTTTTTAAAAAGTTTAGAGTTTATTGTTTTAATAATACATAGTTTATCATGACATCATTTTTTTCTTTCATGGCTTATAGTCTATATGTCCTATCTTAAGAAATGTTTACTTAATCCAAAGTCACAAAGATTATCTCCTATGTTTTCTTCAGGGAGTTTTATAGTGTTAAGTTTTACATTTGGGCCCCTAATGATATATTTTGAATTAATTTTTCAGTGCAATGTAAGAAATGGTCATGTTTTGAATTTTTATGTAGAATGTGTAGTTAGTTGTTCCAGCACTATTGGTTAAAAAGGCTATGCTTTCTCTGCTGATTTGCCTTGACACATTTAATAAAAAAATCAGTTGACCATGTATGTATTATTCTGTTTCTAGACTCTAGATTCTGTGCCATTGACCCATGTGTCTGTACTTTTACTGTGTCTTGATCTTACTTTTTTTTATCTTACTTTTTAAAAAAAATATTTTATTTATTTATTTGAAACAGAGTGAGAGAGAGAGAGAGCAGGAGATGGAGGAGTTTCAAGGGGAGGAGACTCCCCACTGAGTAGGGAGCCTGATACAGGGCTCAATCCTGGGACTCCAGGATCATGACCTAAGCCGAAGGCAGACCCTTAACTGACTGAGCCACCCAGCTGCCATTTGATCTTACTTTTATGTTAATCTTGAAATTAGATAGTATGGTATGAGTTCTCCCAACTTTTTTTTTTTTTTAAATCCTTTTGTTTATTCTAGGTCCTTTACATATTTTAGAATCAGCTAGTCGATTACTACAAAAAAGCTTGTTGGAATTTTGGCTAGGATTTTCAGATCAATCTGAGAAGAATGGACATTCTGACACTATTGAATCTTCTAATCCATATATATATTTACAGACTATAATATACATATATATGTATGTATGTATGTACACATAGTCTATCCATTTATTTACATCTTTGATTTCTCTCATCAGTGCTTTTTATTTTTTAGCAAATCTTGCATGTATTTTATAAGATTAATTTCACAGTATTTCATGTTTGTTATAAATTGTATTATTCTTTTAATGTCAATTTTTATGTATTTGTATGTTGACCTTGAATTTCAAACTTGTTAAACTCATTTACTATATATAATAATATTTTATACATTTAGGGGGATTTTCTAGGTAGACATTGATGACATCTGTGAATAAAGACCTTTTTACTTCTCCCGTCCAATCCAGATGCCTTTTGTTTCCTGCCTTTTTGCAATAGGACCTCCAATACGATGTCAAATAGGAGTACTGAGAACTTATTCCTTATCTTAATGGGGAAGTGGTCAGTTTTCACCATTAAATATAACAGGTGTAAGTTTTTTACATCCTTCATCAGTTGAGCAAGTGTCTTTTAATTCTTAATTTGCTAAGAGTTCTTATTATGAAGTGTATATCATTTTTATAGTCTGTCGTTTAATTAGCCATTATTCTTTGTACTTTAAAGTTATGTCTAATGTTTTGTTTTTACACTGAAGTTGTAAGATATATACTCACACTTAAAGGCCTTTGATCTGAATTACTTCTTAAAGTAATTTGTATAAGAGTTATAAAAACATTTTTATGGCTTTTCTATGTATGGCTAGTTCCTACAACAAAGGGTCATGCCAACTTAAAGAACACCAGCGGTGTTTTCATGCACTGAATACAGCACCTCACCAACACTGAGTCTATAATATGTAAATTTTAAGTGTTTTGGTAAATTTAATAGGTATAAGAAGGTACCTCACTCTTTCATTCCACATTTTTTTTCTCTTTCTGTACACATGAAAAAAAATTGAGTGACCCATGAACATCAATAAGGGTATGACTTCACGAGTATCCCAATTTTCAGTTCTCACTATCATGTCCTGGGGTAAGATTTTTGCAATCCAATTTGATGATGCGCTGGTATTTTCCCTTTAGCTTATTACAATCTAATAAGAAAGGTGAGACTGATACTTATAGAAAGCTAACTATTAGTAAGAAGCAGCATATGATTTAAGCAGCAAATTAAGGACCAGGTGAGCACTGTGTGGTGTGAAGGGGGGAGGTACGGCTGTGCTGTTAGAAGTGATGATTTTTGCCGTTTTGGTTATTGTTTTTATAACGAGTCAGTGGGAGCTGATTTTCTTTCTTGCTTTGACTTAGGTTATTTAATTTTTCTAAAAGTATTCTTTGACAAAACATTCACGATTCACATTCATGGTATCTGTGAAAATTGTGGTCATCTGGGGAAACTTCATCCCATGCTCGTGATAAACGTCCAGACTGTTAACTTTGCTTCAATGTGACTACAGTAAAGAACAAATTAGCCTGCTTTTGGCTGGCAGAGCGAAGGTATAACTTCTCCATTTTCTAGACTGTGCTAAAATATGTGCTCTAGAGACTTCATCTAAGATTAGATGTCCGTCTAAGCCAAACATCAGTCATAGAAGGGCCTCCCAAATTCCCCCCATTCCTCTGTGCTTGGGGCCTGGTCAAGGCAAACAGGAGGTTCTCAATGACAACGGTATGACCTCCTTATGAGCTACTACTTGTACAATCTGTACTGCTCAGTGATGTCAGACCAGAGGAGACTGTGAGGGAAGGTGGTTCTTGGAAGCTGCTGGTAACACCGAGACTATACTAAAAAGAACTATCTCACACCGTAGTAAACTGACAATGTCATTAAAAGCAAATATGTGTTATGAAGTAAGGGGATATATAATTATTCCTTTTAGAGTATATACTGAGTATCATTGGTCACTACAGCATTTGTGCATGTGGTGTAATGTGATGGTATGTGTGTGTGTGTGTGTGTGTGTGTGTGTGTGTGTGTCTGTGCCTGTGTGTGTATTTTTCCATGCATGTTTTTCCTATTCTAAATCCACATGTGGTTAATTTTATGATTAATTTGATGATGCTGTTAATTTTACCTTTCCTTAAACCCCTGATAGAAATAATTTAAAATGAGAAAGTGGTTTTCCCATGTGATTTCTCTGGATACTACTTCCTGTATCTATCTTTCTATCTTTGTGGAGAAGCACTGCCTGCTCGATGAAGTGACCATAAAAGCATGCGGTGAATTTCATTGGTGGGAGGAAATGTTGGTTTGGAGAAATGGCATAGGAGTGGATATGTTCATGGTGCTTTCTGTTAAGTATGAAACTCTATTCTTATTCCTTCTCTTCTATTTTATGTCCCTGCCATTGAGGATCTTTTATTTCTTTTCTTCTACTCTGCCACCTACTATTTCTTTAAAGCACAGTCATGATCATGTCATTTGCCTGCTTACAAAGCCTGAGAGCTCTCTGCTGTCCAAAGAACAGAGGACCAACTCCTAGCAAAGCAAGTCTGGTCCTAGCTTGTTGTTCTGGTCTCATTTTCCTGTCACTCTTAGCCAGGTAACCTCTACCAAGACCGCTCTTCACACCTCCCCGGTCCCAAAACCCAGTAAGCTTTAGGCCCCCTCTGCCTATCACAGAATGTGCTCTCTTGGTAGAATGACAGATTCCGTCCCTGCCTTCACAGCATGGCTCAAATGTCATCTCCTTTATAAATTCTATCCAACCTCCTCAGGCAGATTTAATTGTTCCCCCTTTGGGTCCCTGACATTTTGTATGTCCCTTCATTACTAATTCTCTTATAATTACTTGTTCAGTCATCTGCCTTCTCCATTAGATTCTGTGTTCACCAGGGGCAGGAACCTTGTTTTATTCGTCCTTGAACTCCCCTCCCCCCAGTGGGTAGCATAGTTCCTGTTAGGTATTATGCTTTCATAACTGCCGAATGCATTGACCTAATATTGTTTTGTGGCATTTCAGAAGTAAATGGAATTAGATGGAGTTTCTGAATAATATTTGCCCTCAAACTCCCTTAGATAAATAGTATTCATAATTTTTCTCCTAGAATGTGATCTTAATTTTCACTTTACTTTAATCTTGTTAAATGAAGTGTGGAGGTCACAGCCCTGGGGAAGGCAGGACTAAATATGGGGAAAGGGAACCCAGCCAGTTGTCTCCCAGACCTAGCATATAGATGAGGACTTCTCTAGCCAGAGCCATGAGGAAAGGCTGCCTATGCAGCTAAATGCTTCACACTGGGAAGGAAAACAGCTCCTCACCCGATAAATTATTCTTACTGCTTCAACAGGAGATGACTTCTCAGATGAAACACTTGATCGTATTCTTCCAACCCTGGTGAGCACCTGTGTCAAGTGTCAGGTGTTGCCTTTCTATTTCTATTCCCAAATGGGGGCCATTTTCTCAATGAAAATCCACCCTTGGAGTTCATCCAGAATCTCATCCTTGTTATATCCCTCTGGGACATACATGGCCTACTAACTGAGCTCCAAAATTAGGCCAGAATGTCAATTCAAACTCTGAAACCAATTGAAGATATTGAAATCTTTCTAGGATTGACTTCCAGAGTAGTTTACAAATAATTCCTGGTGAAGCAGTGAGGAATTTTGAATGAAAGCAATTAATGTGTTGAACATTTAACATGGTCTTATTCTCTCTGCCAGAAATATGCAGATCGTCATCATGTATGATAATAAAAAACTCTTAATGTGTTACATTGTTATAGCTTAAAATGTTCTAATTTCAAACTTTATTACAATGCTGTACTAAATAAAAACAATATTGTATTGGCATAAAAACAGACATGTAGATTACTAGAACAGAATAGAGAGCACAGAAATAAACCCCTGCATATATGGCCAATTAATTTACCACAGAAACTCCAAGAATATACAAGGGGGAAAGTATCTTTAATTAATGGTGTTGGGAAAGCTGGGCAGCCACATGCATAAGAATAGAATTGGACCACTATCTTATACCATACACAAAAATTAATTCAGAATGGATTAAAGACTTCAACATAAGACCTGAAACCATGAGACTCCTAGAAAAAAACATAGGTGAGTAAACTCTTTGACATCAGTCTTTGCAATGATTTCTTTTGAATTTGTCAATAAAAGCCAAAGAACAAAGGCAAAAATCAACAAGTAAGAATATGTCAAACTAAAAAGCTTCAGCACAGCAAAGGAAACCATCAACAAAATGAAAAGGCAACCTACTGAATGGGAGAAAATATTTTCAAATTGTATAGCCACTAAGGGGTTAATATCCAGAGTTATAAAGACTTTATATAACTCTATAGCAATAAACTACCGGATCCCCCAGCAATCCGATTTAAAATGGGCAGAGGATCTGAATAGACCTTTTTCCAAAGAAGATATACAGATGGCTAACAGTACATGAAAAGATGCTCAACAATGCTAATCAGGGAAATGCAAATCAAAACCACAGTGAGGTATCACCTCATATCTGTTAGAATGGCTGTTATCAAAAAGACAAAAAATACCAAGCGTTGTCAAGCATGTAGAAAAAAGGAAACCCTCATGCACTGTCTTTGGGAATGTAAATTGGTGCAGCCACTATGAAAAACAGTTTGGAAGTTCCTCAAAAACATTAAAAACAACTACCATATGATCCAGCAACTCTACTTCTGGGTGTTTGCCCAGAGAAAACAAAAGCACTAACTGGGAAAGATATCTGCACCCTCATGTTCATTGCATCATTACTTACAACAGCCAAACAACCTAAATGTCTGCTGACAGATGAATGGATAAAGAAGATGTGATACACACACACACACACACACACACAGACTCACAGTGGAATATTATTCAGCCATTAAAGAGAATGGAATCTTACCATATGTAACAACATGGATGGACCTTGAGAGCATTATAAGTCAGACAAAGACAAATACTGTATGATCTCACTTATGTGTGGAACCTAAACCAATCAAACAACAACAGTAAATCCCAAGCTCATAGAAACAGGACAGATTGGTGATTGCCAGGCGCTGGGGGTGGGAGGAGGGGGTGAAATGGATGAAGGGAGTCAAAAGGAACAAAATTCCAGTTGTCAAATAAGTCATGGGGATGTAATGTACATAAGAAAAGAAATTCTGTTTCTGTGTTGGTGATGATGTTAACTAGACTTACTGTGGTGATCATTTTGCAGTATATATGAATATTGCATCATTATGCTCTACACCTGAAACTAATAAATGTTGGACATCAATTATACCTTAATTTGAGCCTTCTAAAATGAAGTCCCTGATTTCCTCATTCCCCCCATGAACACCTGTTCCTTCTGTAGCCTTCCATATCTCAATTAATAGCAACTCCAATCTTCTAGTAATAGAAACCTTGGAGTCATCCTTTTCTCTGTTCTTTCTCTCATATCCTCTATTCAGTCTGTTAGCAAGTTGTGTTTTCCCTCTCTTCAAAATATATCCAGAAACCAACCATTTGTAACTATCATTTCTCTTTTCCGGATTCAAGTAATGAGTATTTCTCACTGTATTCTTGGAATAGCTTCTTCTTCTTTTTTTAAGACCTTATTTATTTATTTGACAGACAGAGATCACAAGTAGTCAGAGAGACAGGCAGAGAGAGAGAGGAGGAAGCAGGCTCCCCACCGAGCAGAGAGCCCGATGTGGGCCTCAATCCCAGGACCCTGGGATCATGACCTGAGCCAAAGACAGAGGCTTTAACCCACTGAGCCACCCAGGTGCCCCCTTGGAATAGCTTCTTAATTGATCTCTACCATTGTGCCTTTGCTCCACTACAGACCATTCTTAATGTGGAGCCAAAGTGAAACTAAAACAAAAGTCAGATTGTGCCACTCCTGTCAGGAACCTTGCAGTGGCTTCCCATTTCATTCTGAGTAAAAGCCAAGTGCTTTTAATGACCTGCAAGATCCCACAGAATCTTTGCACACACACACACACACACACACACACACACCCCTTAACTCTCTAAGCTCCTCTGCTGCTTTGCTCCTCACTCTCTTAGCCTCTGTATCATTTCTCAAACATGGTGCATTCCCATTTCAAGGCCTGTGTACTTGATATCATATCTTCCTAGAAGGCTCTTTTCCAGATACCTATATTGCTTGCTCCTTTTTCTTCCTCAGTCTTTATTCAGATCATTTCAAGTTCACCTTCTCATTGATGCCTTTCCTGTTTAAGGTCATTGCTTTTCTCTCCCACTATCTCCGCCACCACACCACCAAACCAAAAACCAGAGTAAAGTTCTCTGTACTCTTCCCTGCTTTATTTTTTCTGTAAAGAATTGATCATCTCATATATTTTATGCCTTACATATCTTGCTTAATTTGTTTTCCACCCACTAGAAAATTATTTCATGAGGATATGGATTTTGCCTGTTTTGTGAACAGCTTTATTCTTAGTGTCTAAAATAATTCCTAGCACGTGGTGGCCTTTCATTAAAAGAGAAAAGTATGATCTCTATGTGGTTGCCTTGGTTGTAAGTCCTAAGAGGTTAACAGCCTTTTAGGTATAAATTCTACAGAGCAGCTGATGTACTTTAAAAGTAGAGATTTCAGAGAGTTTTTGATCAGTGGCTTAAAAATGTGTTCTACTTGTTAGATATAAACTCTATACCTTTCAATGAAGTAGAGAAAGGATGTTTCCTAAAAGTATTCTTGGCTGTAGATTTCTTTGCTTTACAATATGGATTCATAGAGACCTGCTGATAAATATCCCTCCCTATTAACATGTGGTCCAGGACGGTGATGTTGATGGCGAGATTTTTGATGGGATTAAGTATGTACAGAAGAAAACTGTAAGCCAGATGGGGAAGTCTGATCACAAGTTACAGTAAAACTTAAGGCAACCCAGCTGATCAAGAAATACTCAAAGTAACTTGAAAGAAAGTTGAGGAGGAATGTTTTGGTAAACTGAAAATGTGCTCCTGACTGGAAAGTTACAAAATGTGTTGTGACTTTTACAGAGGACTTTTAATGTTATATAGGGATGGAATCACCTCTTTTTTCTAGCAGAGTACAGTAGAGTATGATGATATGTGGGAAGTTTGGAAAATCAGGGGATAGTGGATGAACATGGTAATGTGATAACCTGGGATAATGAGTTCAGTAAACAAGAAGAGAGAGACAAAAGTCCTCTCTGCAACTGTGGTCATCTAAGTACAGTTTCATGGATCCAAAGAAACAAAAAATTGATATTAAAACTGCATAACCTAAAATTAGAGACTACAAATTCAGTAGCCCTACCTGAGACGTGGCAGAGAAATCTGAAATGAGATATCCCAGGCTAATTAGGCACCTTCTGTTACTTTCTTTATGTCCTTTTCCTTCATCCCCTTTCTCAGGGTGGTTGTTAGTGTCCTAAAGGGCATTAGGCCCACAGAAACCCAGAGAACGGAGACTGATCTGTGGACTACACAGCCTGCTTTCACAGAGGGCAGGGGGCAACAGTGCACTGTCCTTAAGTAACAGATTGCCTGGACAGGGATTGTAAGATTGAAATCTCTAAATCTGCGACTGGCTAATTGCATAGATGCTAAGGTTAGAAGGCCTAGATGGGCCAACTCTACTCCTCGAAATGTGGATTTTTTTTTTAATTTCCCAGTCTGTAACAGAATAAAATAGTTGTGGTTTTATGTTAGTCAGATCCTGTAATGTGCTGAGCAGCATAAGTTTCAGAGATTTTTTTCTATTGTGGCTCCTGCTTTTTATGACTAAAAAAGTCTTGGCAAAAAGCTAGCTGTGGCAGAGGTGAAGCCATTAACCGTTCTTCCTACTTTGTCTTTCCCATTTTTCCCCCCAGAATCCAGTGGTAATTTTAAATGCACACACAATTCTAAAATCTCTCAGGCACATATTGAGTCTTGAGTTGTGCACTGTCTTACCATCTTTTAGGTACACAGACCCCTGGGAGAGACTGGAGATCATTGCTTTTCATAAGCCAATCCTTATTACTTTTGAAGAGATGTTCTTTAGGCTCCAAGATGATAGAACAGAGTTTCCAGGCTAGAATTACTTATATTGGCAAAGATTGGCATTGTTTCGCCCACATTTTTGTGCTCCTCATTGAGGTCCCAGAATAAGGTGGCTGAGTTTAGTATCCAGTTTTGCAACTAATAGTAGAGCCATCTCGTCTTCACTACCGCAGGGTGTAGAACATTGAAGGGGCAGTCAGGATATCTGTGATGATGCCAGACACTGGGTTATCTTGGGAAAGACTCTTCTTTGTATTTTAATTTCCCTGATGTAAACTGAAAAAATTAGGTTAGTTAATCTTCATGTTCCCTAGGATGTCCTATGTTCTGTGATTCTGGATCATCTTTACTGGCTTTAGACTTGCCCTCTTTCAAGATGCTTCCTTCCTAATTTCTTATCCACACTTGCTTAGATTCATTTATTTCAACTTTAGAAGATAGCATTTATTTAATGGAAAGATTTTTAGCTTTCCTACAGCTGATGATCCTCTGTTAATAACACAGGATCTACCTGATGTCTTTAGTTCAAATAATACTTACCAGTCCACTTATCTGTATCTCATAGAATTTACTTGACTCAGTTGGAAAAAAAAGAATATTGATACCAGGACTCTCCCTGCTTGCTTTCTTTTTTAGAAAACCTGGGTAATCGTCTTGCTTACCAGCAGTCAAACCTGCCATCTAGCTAGCTATTTCAGCTTTCCACAGCTACCTTGCTTTAGGGAGTTCTAGCAATGATCTATTATTATTCTATTGCCGAGAGCAAGATGTTCCTGGAAAAGAGGTCTCTGAATGTTCAGCCAAGTTAGCAATGCATTGGCTGAGTGTTCTGAGATATTTTAGGATATTATGTGCAAAATTGACATTTGTGTGGTCACTGCCCAAGTAGCAGCACATGAAGGATGACTGGATTAGGATGTAAAAGACTAGGCAAAAGAGTTTTGAGAAAATTATTTCCAAGTTAAAAGAGGAAATCAGTAAGTCATGTACAGGCAAAACTTCACATAAGAACAGAACAGTGAGATAATACATTTGTATTGCTCAAGCCACTGAATTTGTGGTAATTTGTAATGGAAGCAATGGAAAACTAATACAACATACATTACCTCTTCTTTTGCCAAAGTTTAAAAACTGCATATGGTATTCAATAATGTAGTGTAGGAGAAAAGAGTGTTATCTGAATAGTGTTTGGAAGACAGGACAGTGACATGAAGAAGAGTGAAACTGGACCACCGTCTCACACCATACACAAAAGTAAATTCAAAATGGATGAAAGATCTAAATGTGAGACAGGAAACCCATCAAAATCCTAGAGGGGAGAGCAGGCAGCAACCTCTTTGACCTCAGCCACAGCAACTTCTTACTAGACATGCCTCTGGAGGCAAGGGAAATGAAAGCAAAAATGAACAATTGGGACTTCATCGAGATAAGAAGTTTCTGCACAGCAAAGGAAACAATGAACAAAACTAAAAGGCAGCCGACAGAATGGGAGAAGACATTTGCAAATAACATCTCGGATAAAGGTTAGTATCCAAAATCTATAAAGAACTTATCAAACTCAACACCCAAAAACCAAATAATCCAGTTAAGAAATGGGCAGAAGACATGGATAGACATTTTTCCAAAAAAGCGTACAAATGGTCAACAGACACATAAAAAGATGCTCACATCACTCATCTTCAGGGAATACAAATCAAAACCACAATGAGATACCACCTTACACCTATCAGAATGGCTAAAATTAATAACACAGGAAACAACAGATGTTGGTGAAGATGCAGAGAAAGGGGAAGAACCCTTTCTGCACTGTTGGTGGGAATGCAAACTGGCGCAGCCACTCTGGACAGTAGCATGGACATTCCTCAAGAAGTTAAAAATACAACCAGCAACTGCACTATTAGGTATTTATCCAAAGGGTACAAAAATGCCAATTTGAAGGGGCACCTGCACCCCTGTGTTTATAGCAGCATTATCAACAACAGCCAAATTATGGAAAGATCTCAAATGTCCATTGACTGATGAACGGATAAAGAAGACACACACACATGCGCACACACACACATATACAGAGGAATATTACTTGGCAATCAAAAAGAATGGAATCTGGGACGCCTGGGTGGCTCAGTTGGTTAAGCAGCTGCCTTCGGCTCAGGTCATGATCCCAGCATCCTGGGATCGAGTCCCACATCAGGCTCCTTGCTCGGCAGGGAGCCTGCTTCTCCCTCTGCCTCTGCCTGCCTCTCTGTCTGCCTGTGCGCGCTCGCTCTCTCTCTCTCTCTCTCTCTCTCTAACTAATAAATAAATAAAACCTTTAAAAAAAATTAAAAAAAAAAAGAATGGAATCTTGCCATTTGTAATGGCATGGATGGAACTAGAGTGTATTATGCTAAGCGAAATAAATTAGAGATAGACAATTATCCTATGTTTTCACTCATACATGGAATATAAGAAAACAAATGAACATAGAGGAAGGGAAGAAAAAATAAAATAAGATAAAACAGAGGCAAACCATAAGAGTCTCTTAAATATAGAGAATAAACTGAGGATTGGGAGGGGAGGTGGATGGGGGGATGGGCTAAATGGGTGATGGACATCAAGGAGGGCACTTAATTGGGATGAACACTGGGTGTTATATGTAAGTGATGAATTACTAAATTCTACTCCTGAAACCAATACTATACCATATGTCAACTAACTTGAATTTAAATGAAAAAAAAAAAAAAAACCAAAAACCAAAAAAACAGAAGGTGTGTGATCTCTGCACACTCCTTTTAGGCAAAGCTCAATTTGATTCATGTCTCTCTCATATCCTGCTGAATGACTTTGAGGAAATAACCTTTTGAACTTTTTTTCAATGTGTGAATTTGGGGAGGGACGTAGATACTCAGTTCATAAAGGCTATCCTTTGATTTCTTATAATTCTGCCTGAGATGACTTATTTTTTAAAGTTTCTAATCACTCTCCTTTCTGTCAGATTTACCATGTTTTTTTATGTTAGTAGAAATTACCTTTTCTTATGATAACAAAAGCCATTTTGTTTGAGTAATTCCCTTATACATTTAGAGTCATCATCTTCATTTAAATTATAGCAAACACCTTTCTTGTCCTAATAATAAAAAATTAGATAAAAAAAGATTAGATAAAAATTTTTTTTTCTGAAATAGCTTTGTTATGTTATGAAAAATTGCCTGTTATAATGGGGGAAAGTAATAATGTTGGGATATCAGAACCTCCCTCGAAATGTACATATATGGAGACTGTCATCGGCCATGAATAAACTAGAATGTCTCTTCTTAGCCAGTTATTTTTATTTACTTAAAGCTGTAAGCTCCAGCTGCCTAATGAGAAATAGGAAAAAAACCCCGATAATGGTGACACGTGCTAAGAACTTTATGTGCATTGACTCATTTGATCCTTACAACAGCTCTGTGAGGTAGATACTCCTGTCATTCCCATTTTACAGATGTCCTCTTAGTCACAGACTCCGTCAGTTAGCAGGGTTGTTTTACTTCAATGTGTTCCTTCTCACTTGCCCATTCCACAGCCATTCCATTGCTTATTTATTGCGTACCTGTCCCTCTTAAACCCTTGTCTAGACTCTTGGTTTAGGCTTTTAGTATATTTATAGTAAATGAAGGTTGATTTTGAAAATTAATAACGCCGTAGGACATGAGACTCTAAGGCTGAGATCTTTCGAGAGATGATCCACCATTGTGGAAAGCGTAGCTAGGTCTGGTTGGGCATATACAGTAGACACATGGGCATTTCCTAGAGACTTTAGGGTTATTTGGACTTAGTGAAGTAAATGATAAAAGCAGAAAATATTTAGGTGTTGTGGTCTTTGTTGAATTTTCCTTCTTTTGCCGTCTCTGCACAGAAATTTCCTCACTTCAGAGTATTTAAAGGACTTTGCCCATTTGGTTGTATAAGGCTTTCAAATGAGTCAACTATTTGAACTCAGAAATTCTGATGAGTTTCAGCAATGGACTCTGGAAGTCAGTATGGCTGTGTCTTTGTGGTGGATGATCGTCTCCTCTAGTTTATATTCTATTTTGTAAACATTTGTTATGCTTTATATGATGCTTTACATTCAAACATTAATGAGTATTTGCCACATTTAAGTTTTGTTAACTTTGTGTTACTTCTCTAGAGTATGCACTGATACAAACAAATCCATTGAACTTAAAAGTTTTTAAGCCCAAGGCACTGTGCTGAACTTTGGGTGGAAAACATACAGAAGAACTGGTCCTTATCCTTGGTTTGTACTCTAGTAGGAAGACGGTATGTATACACTGTCAAGTTCTTAAATTCCTGAGGTACAGAATGCCTACTTACTGCTGGCCTGAAACAACAACCACCACCAACAAACCCAAAGGTTCTTTGCTCCTACAGAGTCTAGACATTGAAAGAGGATTTTGAATAAAATGAGCTGGATAATGAGAGAGCTTTAACCCAGATGTTAGTGATATTTAAGAGTAGCTCGAGGGGCGCCTGGGTAGCTCAGTGGGTTAAAGCCTCTGCCTTCAGCTCAGGTCATGATCTCAGGGTCCTGGGATCGAGCCCCGCATCAGGCTCTTTTCTCAGCAGGGAGCCTGCTTCCCCTCTCTCTCTGCCTGCTTCTCTGCCTACTTGTGATCTCTCTCTGTCAAATAAATAAATAAAATCTTAAAAAAAAAAAAAAAAGAGGGGCTCCTGGGTGCCTCGGTGGGTTAAAGCCTCTGCCTTCTACTACTCAGTGTCCTGGGATCAAGCCCCGCATCGGGCTCTCTGCTAGCCTGCTTCCCTTCCTCTCTCTCTGCCTGCCTCTCTGCCTACCTGTGATCTCTGTCTGTCAAATAAAGAAATAAAATCTTAAAAAAAAAAAAAAAAGAGTAGCTCGACAGGGAGTGGAAGTCCCATGGGGAGTACACCAAAGACCCCAAGCAAGAAAAGGTGAGGCATCTATGGCCAGATGTTCCAGAACCATATAGACCAAGTTAGGATTTTAGACTATATTATAAAAGTAATGGAAAGCCATTAAAAATTTTAAGAATGGAATGTAATGAGACTTGGGTTTTTAAAAGGTTATTCTGATTGTAATGTGGAAGGATTGAAGGAGGGCACCCACAGACTTGGGAAAACAAGCTTGTAGGTTCCTTAGTTTATCACAAGAGATAAATAAACATGGTCCTGATCCTAAAATGTGCACTAAAGTGAGCACCTAACATGTAACATGACAGTAATTTCATTTATAAACACAGATGCAAATATCTGAAGTAGAATAGAATTCAACTTTAATAGAATTACCTTGAAATTCACGATGAGTAATTAGGAGCTATTACCATGGTTTCCTAGAATTGTAGAGATTGAGAGCAAATGGAAAGTCACTACCAATTACAACAGACAAGGATTTTTGAAGATGTAGACTTAGATGCAACTGGATCAATTGCCAGAGTCTTTCTGGGGAAGAGTTTCACGGTATGCAATGAAGATCATAAAACTGGCCAATATTTTTGTTTTTTACCTAAAAATACTCTTTATCTTTATAAAACTACCGAAGGGGATGAGAGGGAGGGGATAATATAGAAGGCACTTGTATCTGCATCATTACTATTTTTTATTTAAAAAATGAAAAACAATATAGATATCTAACTGTTGAGAAGAGTTAAACTGTTCTATGTTAATCATAGTAGAATATTGTCATAAAAACCACAGGTTTGTGGACCAGGTTAGCACATGTAAGGAGCACAAGTACAGCAATATAATCTTAAAAAAATAGAAGATCAGAAAAATAGCATGTCCACAAGGATACAATTGTATAGAGATGTATTTTTGTAATGGTGGTGACAATGAAGATGTTATGAACACTTGTAGAGTTTGGGGAGTTTTTTAAGATGAAGTCAGCTATGCTTCTTGGACTCAGTTTTATCACCTGTGAAATGAGGATATTGGATTATAAATATAAACTTTTTCATGATGTATGTATTAGTTTAAATGGGCACTATGTATGAATATATTTTGAGAGATGCCTTAATCTGATTTAGCCAAGTCAGGATTTCAAGAAGCATTTCTCCTTTCTTTCAATGGGGCCTGCTCTCCCCAAGAAAGGAAATGTATTCAGGACTTTTAAGACTCTGAGACCATGCTGCTTGCTCCCCCTTTCGGAATAGGAGACCAAGACAGGAAGGAGGCCCCAATCATGCACTTTCTAAACTAGAGCAGATATTCAGAGCCCTAGGGTTATAATCCTTTTATTTCACTAGCTTCTTGGCATAGCTTGAATCAGCTAGTGTACAGCTGTTGAAAAGTCACCTGTTTAGCTGGGACTAAGGAAGTAACTGCACAAAGGCCCAAAGGCAGATATGCCAAGAACTTGTTACACTGTTGTTTGTGATGACACAAGTTTGGAGCAATTTGATTAAAAATTTAATTAAATCAATCAAAATTTGATGTACTTAATCTGATGAAATCCTGGCACATACATGCCATATGATATGCTATGGTACATATGTCAGATGTAATGAGGATTAAATGAGTTGATATTTATAAAGCACTCAGAACAGTGCCTAATACATAGTAATCACTGTGCTTTTTAAAAATGCCATATTCAAGCTACAACATATGATGAACTTGTTAAAAATGACAATACAAATCTACATTTATTAACATCTTATTATTTATTTATTTATTTTATATTTTATATATTTATATGTTTACATATTATATATTTATATATCTATATTTTATATTATTTTCTGTTTTCTATTTTACTTATTTATTATTTATTTATTATTTCTTTTATTTATTAACAAATCTACATTATTAACACCCTATATCATTAACAGAAAAATAGGTAATAACACGTTATCCATGATGTTACTAAAAGAAAGGTCAGGAAGGATATATTAAAATCATTTTTTAATAAAGTTTTTTTTAAGAATACAGAACCAGAAATATAGACTAATTTTTCTAACACCTGACTTCCCTGACAGTAAGTCAGAATTGGGTTGTATATGACCCTGAGAGTTCCATTTAATGCTAAGGATTTTCAAGGATTTGCTCATTGCTACTCCTGGTCCATGTGGCCATGAAAAGTCAAAGTGAGTTCTTATGGACCTTGTTTTTATTCTGATTAAGTTAAGAGTAAGATTTTAGAGTTCACACTGATTGGTCCAAGAGGCAAGTAGCTTAACTTGCCTTGGGTGGAGGGGAAACTGTCAGAATCTCTTTCCAACGAGAGTCCTATTTGGGGAAATTAATTCCCTTTATCCCTTGTGAGTTTGTGAGGATTAAATGAGTTAATATATTTCATTAGACGAGTACCTAGCATGTAGGAAGCACTATATATGTTTCTTGTTGTTATTTTTGAGTTTTTATTTGAGCCATGTGGTATTAAATGGAACAAAACTTCTAGTGAATTATTACCCTGTGACTCTTGCCACTCAACCAAAAGACAGGGAGAAAGGATAATTTTTTTCTCAGTGTTTTTTACTAAATATCAAGAAATATTGGAAAGGAAGAAACACAGCTGTGCTTATTAACAGATTATATCATCATCAACCTAAATATTTCAAGTAAATTGACTGAGAAACAATACAGGTATACTTTGGAGATACTGCAAGATCTGTTCCAGATCACTTAATAAAACGAGTCAAATGAATATTTTGGTTTCTCAGTACATACAAAAGTTATTTTTACATGCTACTGTAGTATGTAATTGTATTATGTCTAAAAATATACATATCTTAATTAAAAAATACTTTGTTGCTGAAAAAGATGTTAATCATCATTTGAGCCTTCCACCGGTCTTAATCACTGATCACAGATCACCATACAGGTATTATAATAAGGAAAAATGTGACACCAAGGCATGATGTGAGCAAATACTGTTGGAAAAGTGGCACCTGTAGACTTGTTTGACATTAGGGTTACAAAAACCTTCAATTTGTAGAAAACAGTGTCTGTGAAGCACATTAAAACAAGATATGCTTATGTACTAATAAAAGATGGTTGGGCATAAAAGTAATGGACTAACGCAAATGGCTTTCCTGTATCACAGCAAGTATCAATAGAGGCAATAAAAAAATCTCATTTAAAATAAGAACAAAATCAGTAACATTCCTGGAGAACAAACCTAATTAGAAATGTACAGCATCTATAGGAAAAAATATGAAACTTTGCAGAAGGAACTAAAAGAAGAATAAATGGAGAGATACACCATGTTCCTGAATTGCAAGATCTAGGAATTCTGTCAATACCTTGAAACTCCTCAGTACATTCAGTGGGATACTAATCAAACACCCTATGGGAGTGTTTTTATGAAACCTAAGAAGCTGATTCTCAAACTTCTGTAGAAGATAAAATGTGTGAGAATAAGGAAAAAGATTTTGAACAGTAGCTATCATATTCGAATTCTTATTATGTGTCCAGTACTGGTTTAAGTATATTACATACCTTTGCTCATTGAGTCCTCCTAATAATAAAATGTAGGAACTGTTAGTATAACCGTTTTTCAGATCATGTCTACTAGAACAGAACAGAGAGATTGAGTAACCTGCCCAAGGTTAGTAGGTAACAAGATTAGTAATATACCCAACTAGTAAATAGTAAATAACACAGCTGGGATTTTACTAAGGTCTGATTCTAGCCCCCGTTCTTAACCACTATAGTCCTGCTTGTGTATCAAGGGGGTATTTTCACTACTCAATATCAAAATATCATATAAAGCTGTATTAAATTGAAAATTATTATTTTGGTGCAAGAATAAGTAGCACAATAGAAAAAAAATAGACCCATGGGAATTTAGCTTCTTTATGATAAAGGGGCAATTTCAAATCGGTTAGAAAATGTTTAAGTAAACTGTGCCGAGCCAATTTGCTATGTCTTTGGGACAGCACTTAAATTAGACTCCTGCTTTATCCCATGCCTATAAATAAATTCCAAATGTATTAAAAACCTAAACACTAAAAGTATTAAAAGAAAAATAAGAAAATATTTTCATGCTCTCAGAGAGGGAAAAGACTTTCTAAAATACAAAATATAAAGCCATAAAATAAGATTGACAAGATTTAAGACTTCAATATGATAGAAGACAGCATAACCAAAGTTAAATCACAGTCTGAGAGAATAATGGCTGTATCTGTAATGGAATAATGATTAATATCCAGAATATATTTAAAAAAATAACTCTAAGGAGTCAATAAGAAAAAAGGCTAACAACCAGTGGGAAAAGGAGCAAAGGCTATCATATCAACAGATGGTTGGGAAAATCAGAACTAAAAGTGTTCCCCCGCCCAAAATAAAAAGATACTTAGTTCATTAAGGAAAATTAAAATAATAATGGGGCATCATTTTTCAGCTATCAGATTAGTGAAAAAAATTGTTATACTATCTGCTGTTGAAAAAAGGAGAGAAGAAACTGCACTATTTGAAGCTCTAAATTGGGGTACAAATTGGTAGTGTGTTTGAGGACAGTTTGGCAGTAACTATCAGTATTGTAAATCGCACCTTCCGTTTCATCTCTAGCACTTGTATCTCTCACGTGTACAAGAATATGAATATAAAATACTCATGATAGTACTATGTGTCACAGGGAGAAATTAGAACAAACCTAAATAGCCATTGGTAGAAGAACAGCTAAATTATGGCCCGTTCATACTTGGGATATTATACATCCCTTCAAAAGGTGGAGGCAGGGGGCGCCTGGGTGGCTCAGTGGGTTAAAGCCTCTGCCTTCGGCTCAGGTCATGATCCCAGGGTCCTGGGATCGAGCCCCGCATCAGGCTCTCTGCTGGGCGGGGAGCCTGCTTCCCTTCCCCTCTCTCTGCCTGCCTCTCTGCCTGCTTGTGATCTCTGTCTGTCAAATAAATAAAAAATAAATAAATAAATAAAAATTAAAAATTAAAAAAAAAAAGGTGGAGGCAGTACATATACCAGCGTGAAAAGATCTCCAAGATGTACTAAGTATAAAAAGCTAAGTCACCAGACAATACTTAAAGTGCAAATCTCATCTGTACGCAAATGTCTGTCTATACCATGCATGTTAACAGTGAAATTATCCTTTCATCTTGAAGAAGAAAGGGGGTTTTCAGACCGGAGGAAAGGGAGAATTTCAACTTTTACTTGATTTGTCTTCTTTCAACTTTTGGGAATGTGTTTCAGTATTACTTGCATACTTTTTCAAACTACAATTAATTTTATTTTTTTATTAATTTTTTTAAAAGATTTTATTTATTTATTTATTTGTCAGAGAGAGAGAGAGAGAGAGAGAGACAGCACAAGCAGGCAGAGGCAGAGGGAGAAGCAGGCTTCCCGCCAAGCAAGGAGCCCGATGTGGGACTCGATCCCAGAACCCTGGGATCATGACCTGAGCCGAAGGCAGACGCTTAACCAACTGAACCACCCAGGTGTCCCTCAAACTACATTTAATTTTAGAGGGTAAATTTAGAGGTAGAAAATCCCTGTTAGGGGACACCTGGGTGGCTCAGTTGGTTAAGCGGCTGCCTTCG
>ML110488.1:24605-108055 GCA_003697995.1 Taxidea taxus jeffersonii
TGTTTTTTTTTAAATTTTTTATTTTTTTATAAACATATAATGTATTATTAGCCCCAGGGGTACAGGTCTGTGAATTGCCAGGTTTACACACTTCACAGCACTCACCATAGCACATACCCTTCCTAATGTCCATAACCCCACCACCCTCTCCCTAAACCCCTCCCCCCAGCCCCCCTCAGTTTGTTTTGTGAGATTAAGAGTCTCGTTTGGTTTGTCTCTCTCCCCATCCCACCTTGTTTCATTTATTCTATTCCTACCCCCTTAACTCCCCCACCCCCATTGCATCTCCACTTCCTCATATCAGGGAGCTCATATGATAGTTGTCTTTCTCTGATTGACTTATTTCACTTAGCGTAATACCCTCTAGTTCCATCCACGTCGTCGCCAATTGGCAGGATTTCATTTCTTTTGATGGCTGCATAGTATTCCATTGTATATATATACCACATCTCCTTTATCCATTCGTCTGTTGATGGACATCTAGGTTCTTTCCATAGTTTGGCCATTGTGGACATTGCTGCTATGAACATTCGGATGCACATGCCCCTTTGGATCACGACATTTGTATCTTTAGGGTAAATACCCAGTAGTGTGATTGCTGGGTCATAAGGTAGCTCTATTTTCAACTTTTTGAGGAACCTCCATGCTGAGAAAAACATTCTGTTTATCCTGAGTTTTCCTTTACCTAATTTCATCCCATTACAACGAGTTAGTTTAAGTCTCTTGAGATGCTTTCTTTTCCCTCCTCCTCGATAGTCACGTTCTTTAAATACCTAGGGAATAGTCATATGATTGTATCGCATCTTTTCTATTTCCATTTTCAAAACATTGTTATACATATATCCTTTATCGTGAAACCCCCAAAACACTTATTGGGAGCAGGCAATAGAGAGCAAAATAGTCCTGATAAATCATGGTATCTTTATCTATCTGCTACTCTTTGAGAATAGAGTAGCAAAATAGAGAGCAAATAGTCCTAATAATCATCATGATTAATAATCCTAATAAATCATGATATCTTTATCTATCTGCTACCATGGAAATGCATGCTGGACATATAAGAGACCCTCAGGAAATTCTGCATGAACTATCTTCATCTAAATATTTCGGGGCTCCTTTAGAACTTCCCTTCTTCCTTATGAAAGGAACAGTGGCATTGTCACTAGAAAAGCCAAGGAAATTTGGCCCTCTGAGTTCCCGCAACTGAGAAAGCTTTTCCACTAGAAGAGTCTGGAAGACTCGTGTTTTCTTCTCTCCCAAGCATGTCAAAGTATCATTTCAGCTAGCTCAAAGTGTATTACACTGGACACTTCCTGTTTTCTATTAGAAACTGCCAGAAGGAATATAAGCTTATATTCAGCACTTCAAGATTGCATACTAATTTATTTGGAAGCAAATTTATTGTTTTTAAGATACTATCATTTAATATCATGTAAAATTGAGGCATACGTGTTCAGGATTCTGTTCAGATTCTCTTTCTGTGTGTACCCTCAGACAAATCCATAACCACTCTTAGCCTTCAGTTCTTCGTCTTGAAGGGGATGTCTTCATATGTATTTTACAGACAATTACAAAGTATGATTCTTATTGGACAGGCTCCTTATAAACATTTAACTTCTACCTCCTCCTTTGTACATTCTCTTTCACTGTATTCTGAAAAAAAAATGCAAAAGTTTGCTTTTTCTTGTCTTAATTTATTCTATATACAATTATCTAATCTGTTTAAAGTAAATGTGTTAGGAGAGACTTCAGAATGTCATCTGGTCTAATAATCAGCCTTAGGCAAGCAGATGCCTCAAGAACTTAAGAGAGAGTCATCTTTTCTCTTCTGGAAAAATCTAGGAAAATACAAACTTCATATCTTCTTTTTTCACTCATTCAGCATGAGACCCCTGATGTTCAGGAAATAATGTTCCAGCTCTTAGTGTTTTATTATTAAACACTAACTGACATTCCTTGATCGCAGAGAATAGTATCTACTCATATAAACTGCTCGCTAGACTTACTGGCCAATTTTAATTTACCTCTTAATCATTTATGTTAGTTATCTACTGTTGCATAACAAATTACCCAAAACTTGGCATTAAATGACACATATTTATGATCTTAAAGTTTCTGTGGATCAAGAATGAGTTTGGCTTAGGTGGGTGTTCTGGCCCAGGGTCTCCCACAAAGCTGCGGTCACTTCTAAGCTCTTTCAGAAGGATCCGTTTCCTTACTTAGTGATCGGTGGGGGATCCAGGTCCTCACTGGTTGTTACCCCAGGGCCTCAGTTGTGCAAGAGCTGATGGCCACAGACAGACCTTCCTTTCCTTGCCACGTGCACCTCTCCATAGAGCATCTCACAACATTATACCTGGCCTCATCAGAGCAACAGAGGGGGAAACAGAGAGTATGATAGAAAGATGGAAGTCACCATCTTTGGGGACTTCCTCAGTCCCAAAAGTGACATCCCATAACTTTTGCCATATTCTGTTCTTTCCTCCTAGTCTGGGTTTGAGGAAGTGCTCATACTCTTCCTGCTGACGTGTCCAGACACACGAAAGCAAAGAGCTTATGCTTTCTTACGAATGTTTCTTATGAATATAAAAAATTTCAGGGCACCTGGGTGGCTCGGTGGGTTAAAGCCTCTGCCTTTGGCTCAGGTCATGATCCCAGGGTCCTAGGATTGATCCCCGCATTGGGCTCTCTGCTCAGTGGAGAACCTGCTTCCTCCTTCCTTTCTCTCTCTCTGCCTGCCTCTCCTCCTACTTGTGATCTCTCTCTCCCTGTCAAATAAATAAATAAAATCTTTTTTAAAAAAGAATGTAAAAAATTTCTCCCACAAGTAGCTGTAGAGAGATCTGCACCAGTTTGTAGTCAACAGAATGTACACTAGGACCGGGATTCAAACTAAGCCTTGATTCAGCAAATCACTGGGCAGAATCTTGAAACCAAGTATTTTCCATGTCTTCCTCTTTCCTTGGGTTACCTCAAAGATTGAAATAAAAGCTACCTTGAGTCATATGTGTCTCAGAAGTTCTGGCTTATACTGATGATGAGACATTTTCACTGTGAAGTAGAAGAACACACATTTAAAGCTAGGCTTATTTCTGTCCTGCAGAAGTTATGGCCCATAATGATGGACCAGGCAGTGACCATCAGAACCCTATCACCAGTGGAAGATGTACTTCTGAAACAAGGCTGTGGAGGGTTACAGTAGGGGAAGGGGCTTCTTGAACTAACAAAGTACTGGGATCTCTTTGTCTCTAGGTCATATATACTGAAGCTTACCCAGCTTAGGAAATCAGGGCATAGTTTGTTAGGTGGGCAAATGATCTTTGCCATCTCCTGGGAACCTCATTCCAGTGTTTTCAACCCTTAAAACCTGTTGTTTAAAATCATCCTGGCCTGGAGCCAGGTGAAAGGTATTAAGGAGGGCACAAATTACACGGAGCCCCGGATGTTATACACAAACAATGAATCATGTAACACTAGATCAAAAACTAATGATATACTGTATGATGACTAATATAACAATAAAATAAAATAAAACAACAGAAAAAAAGGAAAAAATAAAAAATAAAATAATCCTGGTCTTGGTTGAGCTTATTCAGAACCATTACTGCATTAATTTTGGATCACAGTAGGAGATCGACATGTGTTACACTGAATGTATGCAAACAGGTACATACTTTAAGGGACTCTCCTTCTCATCCTTCTCAAAGTTCAGCTCTCCCCAGTTTTATTAGGCTCTTCTAGAAACTGTGTTCCATCTTTTAACCCTTGTGGCTTAAGGCATTCTTTGCAATTTTAATGGATTTTTTTCTATCTCCATAGTTCTGAGAGCTTCACTGTCAAGTATTTTGATAGATATTCTCATATAGCCATGACTTTGGGTATTTGCTTATAAGCCTTTCATCCTGTTCCTCACTCTAATCTTTCTTTTTTTTTTTTGACAAATAGAGTAGGGATTATAAGATTATATTTTTATGTTCGAGATCCCTCAAGTAAAGATATGATGAGAGAAATATATATAGGGGAGAAATAGAAAATAATGTATAAGTATATTTGAGAGCATTTACTTCCCCCCAAGAAACCTAACTACCCTTTTCCCCTTTCTAGCAAATACTTTTTTTTTTTTTTACATTCTTGTGATTAAAATAGAAAGAAAGAGACCATAATACCTAACAAAGGATGTTTATTCTGGGAAATCTGCAGTAAATTTAGGAGAGATTTAAAAAGAGCCAAACCAAGGATATCTGCTCTAAAATCAAGAAGATTTCCTTATTCCTATTTTAAGTGATAATTGAAGCGCAAAAGTTTGTGGATTTGTTTCGGCTGTGCCTATAGTTGCAGTGAACACTGGTCCCAGTAGATTACACCGCGTCTTTGTCTGGATTTATCAGGAGTCCCATAGCTCTGCTTTCCTGGTAATTGACTTTATCTCTCCCCCTTTTTCCTCCTACCACCTGGAATACACACATCTGCCTTTACTGCCCTTACAATTCCAATTTGGTGAAAATGAGAGCCCTGACCATTAGAATCATTGAGGGCGCCATCCATCTCATGATACTATAAAATGCGTACATTATACATCTTTCACTGTTCCTTCTCCAGCCAAGTTCAAGAAGCAGATTTTATTTTATTTTTATTTTTTCCTTTTTTTCTGTTGTTTCACTTTATTTCATTTTATTATTGATGTTATTACTTTTTATTCTGTTATTACTCTTTAGTCTGGATTTGACTTACTTACAAAGATGCACAGAACCTTTAGGATTTACCCTAAAGTTCTGTTGTTGCTGCATTTATCAGACCTGCATGTGACGTGAAGCTTACTTTTTTCCTAAAGATTTTATTTATTTATTTTAGAGAAAGAGCATGAGCAGTGGGGCAGTGGGGAGAGGGGGATGAAGAGGGAGAGGGGGAGAGAATCTTGAGCAGACTCCATGCTGAGTTGGAGCACGATGTAGGGCTTGATTCCATGACCCTGAGATCATGGCCCACGCCGACTGAGTCATATGCTCAACCAACTGAGCCACCCAGGTGCCCCTGGAGCTTGCTTTTGTATGACAGAAAAATCTGTTTTTTACCTAATATAATGAGCATGTGAAAAGAAATTAAGCAGGCTCTCCACGATTATGCTCTTTAATGAGAACAAATTTAGGTCATTCTGGTTTTAAAATACTCATTAAAGCTCTAGTTTTACTTTTTTTTTTTTGAAAAAGCATAATAAATAATGACTGAATATCTATCAGATTTATGTCCCAGTGTCTTACAAGAGGAACAGAGAATTTAGAGCTGTGCCTCTTATTTCATATGGTATCATCTAAGAGCAGAGAAGGATTTAACTCAGATATGGCTGGCGCAGGCCTTTTCTCCACAGCAAAAGCCAGCACACTAAGGCCTGCTGCATATTTTTATGAATAAAGTCTGATGGGGACATAACCATGCCTACTCACTTGCCTATTGTCTGTGGCTGCTTTGGCACTGTAGGCCAACTTGAGTATTTAATACAGAGAAGAAATATATGACCCATAAAACCAAAAACATTTACTACCTGTCCTAAGTGTTCCACCCCCTTCTCTGGAGTATTAAATGCAAGAAAGTGAAAACATTTACAAATTTGGAAGAATAAAAAGTCTCCTTAATGTAATCAAGATGTTTATATTTTTCATTAATAGAGTTGTGTTTTGTTTTGTTTTATATAAAGCGATGTGATTATATGGAAAGACCTGGCAGGTGATATTAAAGCCTTTTAAAACATTTTGAAGTCTGAATAGTTTTTGAGAAACATTTCTAAATATTTAAAAGATTTTATTAAGGTAATATAGTAAGATACATAAATACTTAAAAATTACTTAAAAATAAAGAGCCGAGTCTGAAATCCCTAATAATGTTAATCACATTGGGGGACGAGAAAAAGTGTTCAGTATATAGATGCTCTTTTTTTCTTGACACTGATAATTATTAGAAGTCCATATCTTAAAAATTGAATCGAGATCGTTTGTACACCTTGTAAATCATTAGAAAAAACAAAATAGAAGAAAATCTCTGTGCAGTGAAAGAAACAACAAAGGGGAACACAAAGCAGAAGACGGAAACCAGGTAACACAAGACCATGTTCATTATGGTAATGAATGTAAATAGATTGTGTTCCTACCAAAGGCTCAGATTGGCTTTTTAAAAAAATCCAGACATGGAGAAGTGACTCTGAGATGTTAAAAGACAAATAAAAGACAAAAATGCAAACACATATAATTTAAGGTGAAGTAGAGGCTGTAGTAGTAAAATTGATATGCTGAATTTTAGTTGAAGAAGTTGAAGTGTGACTGCATTTAGCTTCACTGAAAGCCTTGTTACTGAGTGAAAGATGAAGTAGGCTCACTCGGGCCGTCATTACAGAAAACACATGGGTGCTATAGTTACTGTCGTAGCCTGGAGGTCCTACGCTTTAAATTCGTGCATTTGTGTGTGAAAAAAGAAGACGGTCTGGAGAAGAGCAGCTGAATAAGCCCAAGTTTCTGAGGAAAGAAAGACGGAGGTAATGTTTGCCTCCCTTCAACATGTGCAGTTAGAGCCATGCAGCCACAATTCTAGAGCTGAGCAGCCGGATCAGATCATCAGTGGTTTGCTTCTCTTGTGAAGAACCAAACTGGGGAAAGGAAGATAGAATGACTATAATAAATATATATAATATATCATAATACATAGGTATACTATGTAATAAATATAATAAAGGAAGATAGAATGACTATAATAAGTATATATAACATATTATAAAATAAATAGATATACTATATGATAAATATAATAAAGGAAGATAGAATGACTAATACATGTATATTTAAGTTGCTGAAGTCATGATCATTACTACCTTTAACATTTGTTAAAATTCTACTATTGCATCATGGGTTTTTTGCATTGTTTACACTGTCTCCCTTATCAACTGTTCTTTCGCTGTGTATTTCTGCTTCCTTGGATCATATGGGGAGTGCAAATCAATTTTTCATTTTTAATTTCCTTCTGGTTTCTATATTAAATCTTTTCCAAAAATGTGTTTTCCTCTTGAGCCTTAAGAATGATAGTCCCTTGCAATGATCCTAGTGTTTTTCCGTAAGTTGTTTTTCCCCCAATACTTAATCTAGAAAGAATATTTAGGTGCATTATGTATTTCAACAGACAGGATCTGTAGTTCACTGAGGTCCTGTTTACTTGGGTTTGCTGTGTAGTGTCCCAGAAACATCAAAAAAGAAAGTTCAAGCTCTCGTATCCATGTTAGGAGTCAGCACAGTAGCACATTTTATAAGCCTAGAGCAAGAATGTTGGCTCATAAGCCACATCACAGTATGTATTTATTTCTAGGCCAAAAGCTTAAATACCAGATTTTTAATTGTAAAAACTAGATATCTGTTAACCCTGTTCTCAGACCCGCAGCTGGGGAGCACGTTGATACGCACAATTCCTGCCCAAGCATCCCACTTTCAGCAATTATTCATCTAAGGCAACATTAATGATTTATTGTTTATCTTACACCTATCCCCATTGCCTCTTTCTCTGACATTAACCAGTAGGATGAATGGATATTCTGTTGCCTCATCCTGTTCTCTTCCTGCGATCTTCTAGTCTGTGCTGCATTGTGGAGTCCATAATGCTTTGTGTCACTCAAGCCCTCTTGCCTTCTGCTGTATTATAAAAGTACAGGTAATATGTAGAGGCTGAGAGAAAAGGCTGTCCAGCTTTGTGCACCTCAGAAAGCAGCTGCTGATAAGAACGCAGAACAATGGGATTTCTCACGCATGCATTACGGGTGGGAATATAAAATGCTACTATTACTGCAAAATGCCTTAGCAGTTTCTTACAAAATTAAATATATACTTACCCTGTAAACTAGCAGTCACGCTCCTGGGTATTAATCCTAGAGAAATGAAAACTTACATTTACACAAAACACTGTCCACAAACATTCATAGCAGCTTTATTTGTAATAACTGGAAATTGGAAATGTACTTGCAATGTACAGTCCAAAGGTACTTCAAAGAATCAATGGCTATGCGTTCTGAAGATACATGCAATCTGTGATAGATTTATACAACAGAATCCTAACTACTTGGCAATAAAAAGGATTGAACTATTGATATATGCAAAAACATGAATGGCTCTCAAGGGCCGTTATGCTGAATGAAAAATAAAAGCCAATCTCAAGACAGTTACATAGTGCATGATTCCATTTATATAACATTCTCTAAGTGACAAAATTATAGTGATAAAGAACAAATCAGTGGTTGCCAGAGATTAGGGTTGGGGGTTAGGGAAAGGTGTGTCTAGTGCCAAGTAAAACAAAGGAGTTCCTTTATAGTGATGGGACAGTTCTGCATTCTCATTGTAAAGATGGTTACACAAATCTACATGTGATAAAATTTTGTACGTTGTATACATGCAGGTGCATATAAAGCACACATAACTAAGAATCCATGTAAAAACTGGTAAAAATCCAAATAAGGTCTCTTCCACCAGAATTCCTAGTAATGTACCAATGTCAGTTTCCTGGTTTTGACAATGTACTCTGGCTATAAAAGCTTTGATTGGGGGAAGCTGGCTGAATGGTTTATGGAAACTCGTACCATTTTTGCAACTTCTCGTGAGTCCATTTCAAAATAAAAAATGATGTTTAAAAAAAAGCAGCAACTATGCAACAGAGCAATGACCACTCAACTTTTCTGAATGTTAGAGACTAGTAGTTTTCAAACCTGGGAGATCATCAGATTAAATTAATAAAATTTATTTTAAAAAATTCACTCTGGATAGCACCCCCCACCTCTACCCTGGCCCTTTGAACAAATATCTCTGGAAATGAAGCCAAAGAATCTGCACTTGCAGAAAATTTTCCAAGATTAGGAAACCTTGTTATAGAGCTGGTTTTTGAGCCAGGGGAAGGAGTGGGAAAGGCAGATGAATATGTTCTGTATGAGCTCTGGATTGTGATTCTAGATCATCCTGAATTCTGGCAATAGGTTAACTGTTCATTTTAGATTTTAGCATTGTTAAGAGTCTCTACTTTTTTCAGAGTTTTTATAGCCAGTTCAGTGGGAAGTTTTTTGAGGCTGTGTCCTTAGCTACTAATCAGTTGGCAATTTAAACCAGAAGCAAGGCAGTAGTCCTTTCATAGATGAACCTTGTTTGTGCCTTATCCACGTGTGAAGGGTGACTTGCCTCCAGCTTTCCCCAGTGAGGCTGCAGAGTTCTACTTTACTTGATCAGATTTTCACATTGATGTGGCATCAACATAAATCACATTTCCCCCAAGATTGGCTAGTGAGTGGAAGACAGCCAAGGCACACCACAGTGAAGACATCAGTTAGGAAAATTACATTCAAAACCTGAAAGCAGCTGTCACTGAAGTTTTTGTTTATGAAAATTGGAAAAGTTCTCCCCTCTCAGCCCACTGACATCCCTGATTTATTGTTTCTCTGCTGAAAATTATCCAAAGATGTTTTCAGACATTAGTTGGTGAAAGCCAAATTTATTGAAGGTGGAGGAGAATGTAAAGAGCCATTATATTTGCGAATTTCTCAGTCAGACCTGGCAACGTTTTAATAGCTAGAGTTGATCAGATTCTTTTTTGCATTTATGAAAAACCAGTTGAGGAGCTAGTATGATGCATAGTGCTAGAAGGGAGATAGTTTTTTATGCTGTGGTACAAAAAACCCTGGACACTCAGGACACTTGAGTGTTTACTCCCACCCTACTGCTAACTGACAATGAATCCTTGCCACATTGCTTAACTGCTCAAGGTCTCGTTTTCCTTATCTGTAAAAGCTGGAGGTAGACAGAGTAAATTAGCATTTTTTAAACATTTATGAGTAAACGTAATCTCATAATCATCCCCCTTTTTGGAATTTAAAAATAATATTGTCATACTTTTCATGGCATGTGATAAAGAAGCAAGTTAAAAGTTCAGATTTTGCAGGGTGCCTGGGTGGCTCAGTCAATTAGGTGGCTGCCTCTGGCTCAGGTCATGATCCCAGGGTCCTGGGATTGAGCCCCACATCGGCCTCTCTGCTGAGCAAGGAACCTGTTTATCCCTCTTCCTTTCCTCCAGCTTGTGCTCTCTCTCTCTCTCTCATTCACTCCCTGTCTCTCAAGTAAAATCTTAAAAAAATTTCAGATTTTGCATATTATCAAAGACTCTAAGATTAATTTCAAAATAATATCCAGAAATATTAAATATATGCCACCTTTTCTTGTATAAAAATCATGCATAGTATTTATTTTAAACAAATTATGTAAGAGAAAGCAGAATTTATGGAATAATCCAGTTGTAATATTTTATTGAATTGTTTGGAGATCAAATGTAACAAGTTCCATTTATTAAAATATGACTCCAAAGAGCCAAATCTATTTATAAGATCTATTGTTTAACATGTTTAACTTTGAATATTAAAAACTTATTCGTTTATATAATTTTCAAGTTGTATATCTAAATAAAATAAGGAAAGGTAAGAAGTGCAAGTGTTCCTCAAAAAATCAGTGTTGATATGATTATACTCTTAACCTAATGAATACAAAGTCCAATTGAATACAGACTATTTCCTCTCTTCAAATATGTTTTTATAAAGAGTCTGATCAATGAATGTAATTACAAGTTTATTTAAGATCATCTTCAAACATATTTGCAAAATTATCATTTTTATGGTCTTCATTTATTTTTATTATCTCAGTGTTCTTTATGTTTTCTGCCTTTAGCAAACAATTGATTATGGACAAAAATGAAGCAGTATATGAGTATGTTAGAGTTCTCCAGAGAAACAGAACCAATAAGACATGTATGTATATGCATAAGTATTTATTTATATGTCTCTTTGTTTACTCTAAGAGATTTGTTTCAAGGAATTGGCTTATGTGATTATGGAGGCTGACAAGTTTCCCAAGATCTACAGTGGGCAAGCCTGAAACCTAGGCGAGCCAATGGTATATTTCCTGTCTGACTGCTAGTAGGCTTGAGACACAAAAAGAGCTGATGTTTCAGTTCCAGTCCAAAGGCCAGAAAAGACTGATGTCCTAGGTCAAGGCATGGAGGTAGAAGGAGGTCAGCCTTTTTGTTCTATTCAGTCCTTCAGCTGATTGGATGAGGCCTACCCACATTGGGATGAACAATCTGCTTTCACCTCCAGTCTACTGATTCAAATATTAATATCATCCAGAAACACTCCCACATACACACCCAAAATAATGCTTGACAAAATGTCTGGGGACCCTGTAGCCCAGTTAAATTGACACTTAAAATTAACCATCACAAAGAATAAAAATGAAAACATTTTCAGATTTTATAGTGGCAAAAATACACACACACACACACACACACACACACCACTTACTCACATCACAGTACCTAGCTGTGTTCCTTTGAGTGGAAAACCAACCGACTAGATCATGAACAAAGTCTTCTGAATTCCTTTGGCTACCACTCATATCTTACCGTACACCCACTTAGAAGATCTGGAGCAGTTCAAATTTAAGGGGGAAAGTAAGTATTCCATTTACTGACACTTAAAATAAACATACTATTGTAGAACTAAATAATGATACCTCATAATTTTGCACTTTGATAATATTTTCATAAAGTGAATGTACCCATAAAAGCCAGATTAAAAGCTTAAACATTACTAGCCACCCCCTGAGGTTGGTATAAAGGTTCCCCTTTATACCTGCACCCAGTCTCTCTTGCCTCCCACCCGGTAAAGTTTCTATGCTTATTTCTGTCAGCATTGATTAGTTTGGCCTGCTTTGAACTTTATATGAATGGGATCATACAGGATGGACTTCTTTACATCTGACTTCTTTTATTAAACATTATATTTGTGAAACTCACCCAAACTGTTTCATGAAGCAGTATTTTATTCTTTCTTACTGCTATGAGGTTTCTGTTATATGATTATGCCGCAATTTATTAATCTCTGATGGTTGATGGACATTTGGGGTTTCTTGATTCGGGTGCTTTAAACAATCTCGTATCTGCCTTTTGATGCACCCGTTTCTGTTGGACATATACCCACAATTGAAATTGCTGGTCATAGGATGTGTGTATATCAGCTTTAGTAGACATGACCAGTATTTCAAAGTGATTATAATCAGTTTATACCAAGAATGATGATCATTCAACTTGCTCCATATCCTCAACAACACGTGGCATTGTATTCTTTTTAATTTTAACCATTCTAGTGGGTGTGTACCTGTATCTCATTATGAGTTTATTTTATGTAGTAATCATATGTTATAAAACAAAATAATATAATAATTAATATTATTTCCCTAATGCTAATGGCATTGAACAGCCTCTTCATATGTTAAAAAAATAATATCATTTGTGACATGATGTGATGAGCCCTGGGTGTTATACGCAGCTGATAATTTATTGAATACTACATCTGAAACTAAGATGTACTTTATGTTAGCTAATTGAATTTAAATTAAAAAAACCATTTGTGAAGTAATTATTGCTCCCTTCAATGTTTTGAAGACTTCACTAGTGAAATTATATGGATGAGGCAATTCCTTTCTGGGAAACTTATTATAGACTCAGTTTCTTTAATACACGAGTGATTGGTCAGATCCTCTATTCTTGTGTCTGTTTTGGTAAATTGTGTTCTAGGAATTTGTTTTATCCACATTTCCTAATCCATTGGCATAAAGTCATTCATAATATTATCTCATCATATTATCATATTAGTTATCTGTAGGATCTGTAGTTATATGCCCTTTTTCATCCCTAGTATCGGTAATTTATTCCTTTTTATCCACTGATCGTTGTTGATAGAGCTTATCATCTTTACTAGTCTTTACAAAACCACTTTTCACCTTGTTGCTTCCCTTTTACAGAGGAATTGGTGTGGTTTTCTTTGTGTTTTTCCTCCATGGAATTTAAAATTCCTTTTGAATCTGTGACTTGATATCATTCATCAGTTTAAAAAATTTGCAACTACTATATCTTTAAATTTTCATTTCCTTCATTGTCTACTCCTTGTTTTTGAAACTCTAACCATAAATATTTTGGCTCTTTTTACTGTGTCTCATATGTTTTATCTTTTTGGTTCACTCTAGGTATTTGCTTCAGTCTAGATATCTTGTACTTACCAATATTCCAGTTTACTAATGCTCTCTTCAGCAGTGTGCAGTCTGTTCTGAAACCTACCCACTATTATTTAGATATTGTGTTTTATAGTGCTGGACTTTCCTCTTTTTTAATTTTCCAATTGTAATGTGAAATTCTGCATTTGTCCTCTATTTTATTACATATGTTAGTCACAGTTATTTTAAAGTTTATTTCTGATTTTGTTCACCCATAGGACTGTTTCTGTTATCTGTTTTTCTTGCTCCTGTTCTTAGAAAATCTGTATTACTATTGAATCCCAGCCATTGTGTATGAAAAATTTTAGTTGCCCTTGACAATGATATTCACTTGCAGAGATTGATCTTGTCCTCTAGCAGGTATTTAGAGTGAGGGAGACATCAATGCCGTCCATTCAGGAATTATGGAGCCTTGTGATTGGGGTGCAGTTTATATAAGGTTCTATATACACTTTGTTCATATCCATTATCCTAGGTATCCCTCAGTGTGTCCCAAGTAAGAGGCCAGGGTATTTTAGTAAGGCCCCTCCTAGCTGGGAGGTGGACTCTTAATTTTTGTTTATTCAGCACCACGAGCCTGCAGAAAACTCTGCTCTACTTTTCAGCCATTTTCTGCTTGGCTTCTCAGCCCCCTGCCTGCTCTGGTTTCGCATCAGCACATGCCAATAGGCTTGCTTTTCTGTCCCCGTCTTCTCTCTGTAATCTTGATTACTTAAATTCTTTCTCCCTTGGTAACACCAAACTCCAGTTTTTTCTCTCCAGCCCTTTGAGTTTGCCAGAAGTTCTCCTGGCTTCCTTGCCTTTCTCCCAACACCGGGAATCTGGTATGCAGAATTTTGGGCTTATCCCCAAGAACGTCTCTTTTCTCCCAGATCTTGTCTTCTCAAATCCTGGATGTCTCGGCAGCAATTTGATGCCATCAAGAAGCTTTTTTTTTTTGTTTCTGGCTTTTCTAATTGTTTTTGGCAGAAGTGTTGGTCTGCTGCAAATTACTCATCATACCCAAAAACCTGTTTATTGATTTACAGCAGAAATTCATATTGATGCCATTACCACCTTTAATGCTTAGAAGCCTCATGGGTTCCCAACCATGTCTGGATGAAATGTCTGAAGATATGTTTAGTTTTAACTTCCAGTGGTTCTTTCAGGTTAATATCATGGACTTTTATATCCATATTTGGTGCATGGGAAGTGGTCATTTATTTTTGCTCAATTCTAACATCTGTTTTATCTCAGAACACTTTACTCAAGAAAGGTCTATAAGCACAAGGAATGTGAAAAGAAGGAGGAAAAAGTGAGTTACCGTAGTTGAAACATACCTGAATTAATTTGTGAAGGAGTCAGAGGTGATACAGGCAATGGAGAAAATCCCTGGAAAGAATATGAGGGTGAAACAGGGAAATAGAAGTACAGAAAGAAATGTCAGAATGTGTTATTTGAATTGATCTCATACATAAATGCTTTGTTACAGTGCCATTAAAAAAAGTACAAAAAAGTGGTGCCTGGGTAGCTCAGTTGGTTAAGCGTCTGCCTTCAGCTCAGGTCGTGGTCTTAGGGTCCTGGGATCGAGTCCCGCACAGGGCTCCCTGCTCTGCGGGGAGCCTGCTTCTCTCTTTCTACTCTCCCTACTTGTGCTCCCTCTCTGTCAAATAAATAAATAAAATCATTAAAAAAAAAAAAACTACAAAAAGGAGAAAAGGGCAAAATAGAACCAGACTGATAGGAAGAGATTAATGAAGACCAGAGGTTGTAATGACTACGATTCTACACAGATTCTACACAGAGTCTACACAGACTCAGTACATGCTTGCAGCAAGCCAAATGAAAAATGTATTTTTAGGAAGCATTCCTTGGTTCAGTTAAGCAGGTTATTGTTGATGACAATGTCAGTCGTCTGTTTCTAAATGACTCAGTAGCTTTAGAAAAAATGTCTGTCCTTTGCTCATTCATCAGTGCTGATCCAAAAAGGAGTAAATCCGGAGTTCCTTGGTCATCATAACTTTGAGAGGAGTAAAAAATGGCCTCCAGCTCAAAATCCTATTTGACCACCTACAAAAAGCAATTCTTTAGCATTTGGACCCTTTATATAATTTTTGGGTAGACCAAGGTCCAAATTTTCTAAGTCATCTGATCCTTTACCCCCAGCTATTTTGATTCTAATCTTAAGAACTGGTCAGATTATCCCCGGGGGAATCTAAAATATAACTGCATAGCTCCAGAAAGTTTGGCAGAGAAAGAATTGCCTAAAGGAACAGATCTTAACACTGGTAAACAGGTCTATGACCGTAGTGTTCTCTACACTTCTGAGAATATCCAGTCTCTGTTCTAGCTCCAGTTCAGTCCTAATTCCAGCATAAAAGAGGGAAAGGGGGGGCACCTGGGTGGCTCAGTGGGTTAAGCCGCTGCCTTCGGCTCAGGTCATGATCCCAGGGTCCTGGGATCGAGTCCCGCATCGGGCTCTCTGCTTAGCAGGGAGCCTGCTTCTCCCCTCCCCTCTCTGCCTGACTCTCTGCCTACTTGTGTAATCTCTGTCTGTCAAATAAATAAATAAAATCTTTAAAAAAAAAAAAAAGAGGGTATTGGAAAAGATACGACAGTTAAAATGAAAATCCTTTCCGTGTCATGGAGCAACCATGAGTATGATTGTTCCACAGATGGAATGTGACTCTCCGATTCTGCCTTTAATCTCAGTAGGGTTCTGAATCTAGGTCAATTTGATATATCCTGAAGCTCACTTAGAAACAAACCCAGAGCCCTAGGTTCCTCTCTTACCATCCCACAACTTTAATTCCTAAAGCTAAGCTGGTACCCCTGAGCTATTGGGACATTAAAATACAAATTTCCTGGATGTTTCAACCTTATGGCAATTGAGGTACAAAGTCGCAGTACATTTCTTTAGTATCTCTCCTTTAACGCTTTCCATTCCCGGGATCCCAGAAAGGATCCTGAATCCTATATTCACCAGGAACATTAGATATTTTCATAAATATTATCTTTTTCTCTTACAAATCATCTTGTGAGGTACCAATTATTCCACTGACAACAATGAGGAAATGATACTCAGGGTATTCCCGAGCAGTGTCATGCTGCTGTGAAGTAGCAGTCCTAAACTGGGGCTCCAGTGTTCCAACTTCAAGTTCGGTGCTCTTTTTTGGACCCCAAAAGAGATCAATAAATACTAGGTTGCTTGTTGACTGAAAAGGAACAATCCCCCTAGAATGAAAAGCAGACTTCAAATGACTTCCTTGCCTTGGTTGAACAGTCGCCCCCTCCTTGGGAATTCCAGCCAAGGGAAATGATCAGTTCAATTGTTGCCATTTATAGGTGGGGAAGTTGAGACCCAATAAGCTTTCTTCAACACTTCAACTTTCTGTTGGCATTCTACATTTCTCACTAAGGGAAGTTGAGATGCATACAGGTCGTCGCCTTGTTTGAAGGTGAGATGGAATGTTTCTGTGATAAAGAGAGTCTGATGTGATGACCAGTCTCTTGCAATCACTGTGATGACTAGAGATTTCTGGGTGAATGCAGAATAAGGGAGGAAGAAGATATCCTTCCTGGCATCCTTAAAATGCCATGTTTTACACAGAAAGTAATTTTTTTCCAGCCTGAGGCAAGGTAGTGTAGTGTAACATGTATTGAACATTTAGTAGGAGATAGGTATTGTGGGGAGTGTATATAAACAAGCCAAAGCTTCTGCCTTCAAGAGATGATAATGTAATGGAGGGGAAAAAGTGTTCTAACATGATCCTATAGTTATGACTTAATTAAGTTTGGGGAATTGATTTGCCACTTGCAAATATCTACTTTCTAGTTACTACCAACATCCATATTTTAGTAGCTTTTAAGCCATGTTTCGTGGCAGCTAGTGGTTCCATTGAGCTCCCTTGGGTGCGATGCTATGCTGTGATGGTAGAAGTTAGTAGAAGCCTGAGCTGATAGGTCCCCAGGAAATTTATCCTAAATTTGCCTAATGGCTTTGATGTTACATGTTTTCTATATTGGGTTTCTTCATGAGGTTAATTTGGGGGAAGACAACCGGCTCTGCAACTGAAAAATTTAAATCACTGGATTATGCAACAATAATGAAACATTCAGCCTTGATGGCGGGGCACTCAACTAAATGCTTTGTGGTCCCGCAGCAACCAGAAATTACCTCCCTCATTTGAAAAGCAGTATTGAGATTGACTGTGGTCACATATTGAGAGTGAAATGGTTGTTAGGCCACCCACTTGTTTGCCAAGACAAGGAACCTCTGTAGAGGGAATGAGTGAACATTATAGAAATTGTCCTTTTCGTTTTGTCATTCGAAGAGTCTAGACAAGGCAGATCTGGCTGTAAGAAAGGAAATGCAGCCCAAGCCAGGTAGTGATCCAAGGGCCAGGGAAGAGTGTTCTTAAGCAACTTGAGGCAAAGTCCCACACAACTAATGATTGTCTCAAGGGGAATAAATTGCCAAGAATGAAATGTGTTAGTGGGGCTTGTACTTATTTTTGGTCCTTCAAGTTGCTCACAACATGAATAATACCATGAGCAGTTGAGTCATGTACATAGTTTGGAAAAGATAAAAGAATGATAATAAACAAAAAAAATAGCTAAGCTCTGTGAAATGGAAAATGAGATTTCTATCCAGGATGAGTGATGTGTTAGACAGAAAGCTTGGGGGCCACTTGTTTTGGTTTGGTTTTTAAGTGGGAAAATTAGTCAGTTGGTCCTATAGAACATTCCCACAAAATTGGTCATTCTGGCATGTTCTTCAGTATAGGCAGCAGGGGATGAGAAGAACTACATCTGAAATGACTTCTCTCATTGATGTTACCTGGGCTCTTTCAGCCTAGCTGATAAGAGAAAGAGCCCTTGTCTGCAGAAAGCATTGACCTGTTGGAGAACTTCTGTTCTGTTCCTATTCCCTGAGAGAACAGAAGGAAATCAGCATCAGTCCCAGCTGCCTTCCATGCAGCATCAAGCTTCCACTATTGCCATCAGTTCAGAATGTAACACAAGACTGCTTTTTGGCAATGATGTAGTCATCAAGTAAGCATATAGAAACTCCTAGAAGGCTCCACCCCAAAGCACAGGGCCTTCCCCCATAAGCCAGTCAGCTTATAGAGATAGCCTTTGGCACTGAACCTCCCGAAACTCCAGAAGTTGGGAGCCATTGGCTCTCCTTCCCTTTCCTACCCTTCTCCCTTCCCTGTCCCCCATGCCCTACTTTCTTCATAGCTACTAAGTGTTCTCTCTGGAATGTTGGAAGGTGAGGATTTAGGTCTGGGCAACCTGTTAAAAATATGAATTGTTACCATGAACTCTGAGTGGCCTTTCAGCTTTGCTGACAGAAATTTACTCCACATAGACCCCCCCCCCAAAAAAAATTAAGCAGGTTAAGGTCACTCGGAGTTGAAACAAGCATGCAGTCGGTGTGTTTGAAAATGAAATTATAATTAACCTGCTGATGGCTGTGAGGTGTTACCTTGAACTCTGTGTGGCCTCTTGGCACAGTGGCTGAACTTGCTTTATTGAATACTCGGGGACCTGAACAGGTGAAATCAGGATATGTCCGGGGCCAAGTGTACTTTTAGAAGGAAGATTATGTCTCTTTTAGTGCCCATTGTAAGAGAGTTGAGGATTAATTGAGCAGCACTAATCAGAAAATAAAAATGGGTTTTGACCATCCATGTCTTCGTGAAGCATAAAATTTGTTAAAATTGCTGAGGGAAATGACTCTACTTGTCCTCTTTGTGAATTGATTCCTGAAGTGCCGAGAGGTTACCAGACCTGAGAGTGGCCCAGAAAGAGTCTTGCAATTTGGAAATCATGTATCAGCGACATATTTAGGAAAACATTCTAATTGCCAGCTGAGAACTATGGAGTGTTGCTGGAACTCCAAGTGGTCTTTTGACACATGTGGGCTGGACGACTTTCTGGAACTATTCAAAACGAGGTAGGCACAATCCTACAGTGGTGACTTGACAATGTTAATGATTAGGAGGGGCGGTGGGGTCATTTGTGACACAGAGTGAATGGGTCCGAGATAAACTTTGTTAACTCTTTGTTGTCTATGAAATGTTATCTGAAAGTCAGTGTGTGGCACACTGCCTTTTATCATCAACAGAGCTGCAGAATAGTGCTGTAGTTATCAAGGGTGTACTAGGTGAGGGGGAGACCATCAACAATTGATTTCTTAGAGTCGGTCATGAGCGCTGCACCTTGTCACACCTTGTGCTTGAAACTGGCAAGAAAGCCATCTCATCTCTGGTCATGCTGAATAAGAAAGAAGTGCGTCATTCCGTTGCCCCATCTTTACATCTCTTCCCTCTAATTATGTAACATCATTCCAGGGTAAAGTCACATTTTATGCTGGGTTCCTCCTTGTTTGGCAGAGAGCATCTATCGTTAGACTAAACAAACCATTTAGTTCACTTTGTGCTTGTGACAGCCTGGCTAGAATGAGTGCTCTTGTTGGCTTAATAAACAAAGAATAATAATCCACAATGCGTTTCATTACTGGGTGGAAATAGCCCATTCATAGGATTGGAATGATCTAATTGTTCACATCTCTGCTTAGTGTATGCATTAAATGCATGCTTCACACCGAGGTTTTCCTAGCTCAGAAGAGTTTTCAGCTAGGACACGAATCCAAGCACTCTTGGCCTTCCCGACTCCTCTCTTAGTGGCCACCAGTTGTATGCTCTTGTAATTCTTGTACATCCCTTAAACAAAGAGGAAACTCACAAGGTGCTAACCCATGAGGTACGTTTATCTCATGTTAATGTCATTTCACTTGGCTGGTGATTCAAGTTCAGCGTTGCTAACAGACTAGAGGAATCCATGTATTTTTGAAAGAAGATGCTTTGTATCTATCCCGAGTGCTTCCTCTCAGTCAAATGCACAAGCTTAGAAATCGACGAAACCCTTATTACGTGCATGATCGTGGAGGCTTGGTGTCCACAGATATTAGCTGCCTTGTTCCACTTTGGGATACCATGTAGGTTTTGGTGGACTTCTATGTAACTTGGTCTATCTGCCCTAACACCTGAGGCCTCACATAATTTTATTTCTCTTGTTTCCCCATCAGTCTGAGAGGTACTGTCCATTTCCTGGGTACATCATGTTTCTAGCCTGTAGTTAGACGCATCACACTTCATCTGTAATGTTTCTGCATTCTGGGCTGCTCTGAGCTTCAGCAGTTTCTTTGTTCCCTCCTGCCTTCTCCATGAAGCTTCTCTCACCTACACTGCAATCTCTGAACTCTTTTATTGATTTTCTGTAACACTCATAATGGTGGCAGGTTTTTGACCAAACTTACACCGGTACCCGCGTCAGCTTCAGCCCTTATCAGAAACTTTATCGTGGGTATTTCGCACACTTATCTCAATAGCCCTTCTGTTTCTGCATGGTAAACCCTTCTTCCCTCTGCAGTTGCTGCCAAACTTTCCACACTAAAAATCTGATCGTTCTTCTGCATATAAATCTTCAGGATCTGTCCAACCCCAGAGAAGAAGAAGAAAAAAAATTTTAAAAGCCCTTGTTTTTAAGTGCCTTCTCAGGCCAGCCCCTACCTGCCTTTCCAGCTGCCTCTTCTATCATTCCCTTGATATACCCACACAGAATTTGTTGCTATTCAGTGAACATGGCATACAAAGTTTCTTCCTTTTAGCTAGGCACTTACTCCCCTGGCAAACATTTACTCAACTTTTAAGGCTCAGGTCAGATGTTTCCTCTTCTGGGAAACTTTGACTTTCTCAGGCAGGAACTGGCCAGCCCTCTCCACCTCCTTGACACCTTACACAAAACTCTGTTACAGTGTATCATACCCTACTGTATTTATTTTCCTAAATGTCTCCTCTAATAGCTGTGAACTAGTTAAGATAAACTGCTGTCTTACTCATTGTTATATCCTTATCTTAGTTCCTGGCACACAGCCCCTGTTCAGAAATGGGTGTTGAATGAATGAATGAATGAACAAAGAAACTTTTTTTTAATGCAATGAAAAGAAAGCCAAATGACTTCCAGTGAAAGAGATGCTTATAAATTATGTTCTGTCTATGGATTCCTGGTTTTGTGTTCATAAACGAGCTTCTTGCTAAGGGGACTGGGGTGGGCACTCTCTTCATATTTCAGGAGAGATCCAGGCCCCCTGCCATGTGTCTTGACCGTGGGTGTTTGACTGGAGAAAGTCTTCTGGCTTGGATGGAAGTTGTTATTGCTACTGTTGATCACACCTGGATTTCAAAATAGGTCAGATCTGACTGACTAGAAAAGGGGAGTCTTTGGTCTCATCTTTTTACCTTCCTTTTAAATCGATATCAGTTTCAGAAAATGAACACTTTTCCTTAGCATTTTGCAGTATTTTCAGCCAGGATCTTAGGGGGAATTAGTCAGTATTCCCACCTGTTTTGTAATTATCCTCTAGTAGGACCCAAGCAATGGCTAGTTCTATCCGAAATTAGCATAAAAGAACAGTGCCACTGACATTCTACTCAAGGCCAGCCTCTGGGGTCCCTTGTCAGCCAACACCCAGTCCCAATGCCCTGAAGCACAAACTTGAAATCTGATCTTGTGTTTCTTTCTCTGTCACTGAGACCTAGTTGTTCTACTCTCCAGGGCTCTTTAAGCAGGTAATAGAAGCAGCTTAGGAATAAGTAAGCGAGGACCACCATTTTATTGGAGAGTAAAAGCAGGCACGCCAAGGTTACGTAGTTCGCGAGATGACGTTGGGTAGGTTCAGGTGCAGGTCAGTTCAGTGGTGAGGAAAGCACCCAGGGATCCTTGACACGGAGTCCCCTGGCTAAACACTCATGTCCTCCACCCTGGGCAGTTTAACCTGCACCAGTGATCCCAAGGATTTTCTGAATGAATTACCATAATTGGACTTAATTCAGGAAAGGGAGATTTCCTGTACACCCCAAATGAGCTGCATACTGGATTCTTTTGCCTAGATGACAGGGAGGAAGAAACCCAACAGGAAATACATCTTTGCAAATTAGAAAAGTTGATGAGCTAAGTTCTACAAACATTGGGCACTGATCCAAAGTGAACTCCTAGTGACCCCTTGGCACCTTGGCTTACCTCTCTGCACTTCACAGCCAGAAGTACACCAGGTGGATTCACTTTCTTACCTCCCTGATAAGGCAACGGGACTTTGCCACACCCAGACCCACGGCCAATCTCCTTTCCTGCTTCCCTGACCCCAGGTCTGATAAAAATCCAGGGTGATAATGCTATTGAGGTATAGGCTATAAACCATATCAGTATGTACGTAAGTAGAGGGAGGGGAAAAGGGGAGGAAAAAGAAAAAAAAAAAAGGCCAAATGGAGAGTTTAGCCTCACCTCTAGGTGACCTTGGCAGCATGTGGAGTGGAAGGGAAATTGCCAGGAACTTGCAGCCTTTTTTTTTGAGCATTGTTTTGACTTGGCTTTGCTACAGAGCAACTTTGGGGGACTGGGGCAAAAAATAGGTCATTGTGAACTGCAGGTGCCGTTTTGATCTTGAACTATAATCTGTTGTGGTGTATGTGCAAACCCAGAAGTCTTTATCAAGATGAAAATTGAAACTTTTCCTCATAGGTACACAGACCACTTTAGCCCATATTAGCACCAAGATCACGGGGTCCCCTCCCCCAAAATGGAAGGGTAGAGTGGAGTTCTTAACTCCCCTTCCCTACTGTCCCCTTCCTCTTTCTGCTCTACCTTCTTCTCTCTTTACCTCCCTTCCTCCGTTAATCTCTCCTCTCCCTCGTTCTCTCTCTCTCCTGCCCCCCATCCCGCCTCCCGCCTTCATCCCCTCCTTCAGTAGACCTCTCTGTTGTGAAAAACCTCATTTGACTAACCCTGACTCTCCAGGCATCCCTCAGGAGATACTGATTAACGTAGGCAGACTCACTCAAGGATTCCAGCGACAGGCAAGATATCCAAGAGGCTGGGATCTTTAACTCTTACTTCCAAGTAGACAGAGCATTCCCCGTGATCTTCGCCTACTTAATTTAAACTCTTGAGAGAATGCAGACCAGAATGCAGAGAGAATATCTCCCAATAAATGAAAGGGGGAGTGTTTTAAAACCCTTTTTCTTGGCCTCAGTCATGTCACTTAATCCCTTCCACCATCTGTTTCACCATTTTCTGAACGTAATAGGAGACATGTCAGAGCACCTGGCTGCTCAAGTGATAGGCACTGTCTCCGGATTGAGGGGGACACCTGGGGCAGTTCCGTACTCGGGAACTGGTGGAGAACACTGTTCGAGTTGCTGAGTTCTTCCTTCCAAACTGTTCTGTGCCCGTCAAGAAGATTAAGACAGCAGAGGTTTCAGTTTCAGTGAGAAACATTCCAAGGAGCCTAGGAGCGCCCTGTCACCTATCTGTCTAGGGAAGGAGCCATTTGGGTGAGGCTCAATACAAAGGGAAGTTAGTTTCACTCCTTTTCCTATAGTTGTGAATTTTGAAGATTAATAACCATAGGAAAAGAAGGTATCTGCTGCTGATACTCTTTTGGACAGGAAATGTTTTTAAGGAACGTAAATAGCTAAGAAAAGCAGTTCTGTGTTTGCACCAGCAACACAGGACATGTTCTGGCTAGTGTGGGGGAGGAGGTGGGGAAGGGAGGAGGGGTGTGCACGTGGACTCCGCGTGGGGTTCCTTCTTCAGAATTTGTGACCGAATACATCTGAAGCGTTTATCTTTCGTCATCTTGTGTTTTATGGCTTTATTGCTATTGCGAAGAAGGATACATATAGTGTTGTCTCTCTTTCCGAAGGAAACGAGACTTGGAGCAGACAGGTATCTTAGGACTACCTGCTGGCCTTCATTTGGGACCTCTGGAGCCTCTTATTCAGGACGGGGGCCCCTGAGACCACTGACACGACTTGCAGGCTGCTTACACTGAGTAGCAGCCATCCTCCCCTTCTGGTGCCCCAGAATTTTGTCTATGCGGGGGTTTCAGCTGCTGCCAACAGGAAGCCTCCCATTTCTGTGATCTCTGGAAGCCAAGTTCCCAGAGGGAGCCATGATCCAGAATTGCTACACCTACTAGATACACCTCTGCGGTTCTACGGGGCCTAAAATACCCAGGCCTTGGTTCTCCTAAACAGTGATTCTCAGTGATGATGGGAAGGCATGGCGGTTTGGGGCACATCTCACATGGCCTCCTGTCCCTGGGCACCACCTCACATCCTGTACCGTTCGCCTCTTCATATCCCCCCCATATCATGAGGGCCATGTCCCATCTTCATCACGTACACAGAATCAACAAAAGAATGGTTCACTTTTAAAAGCCCTCAATCAATGCTTCCTCATCCCTTTCATTTTCCTTGCCCATTTGAGTATTTCCTACGTGCTGGGCAAAAACTAAGCAGTGTAGCCATGTTCATACCTCATCTCAAGTACTTTTCCCAAGACTCTGTGGCGTAAGAATTATTTCTGTTTTATAGCTGAGGAAATTGGTGCTCAAAGGGGTTAAGCAGCTTAGCCAAACTCCCACGAAGTGGCTGAGTCAGGAGTCGAACTCAGATCTGTCTGATGCCAGAGCTACTCAGTCGTGGTCATGCTCTTCTACTTGGGCTCTCCAGTGGCCTCGTCGGGAACCGGCCTAGCTGAGCAGCAGGCTCGTGTCTGAAGTAGCAAAGGTTCACTCAGACAGCCGTCAGTTCTCCGCCTTTGAGAGGAAACATGAGGCAGTGCTAAGTCTTTACTTACTTCAGAAGGCCTTGACATTCCAACAGATAGAATTTTTCATACCTCAGAGTAAATATGGTCAAGTGATCGGCCCCCTTTGAGACCTCATGTTTTTTGAGAAATTTAAATATAATGAATACTAGATTTACACCAACCAGACTTGAAAATTCAACATTTTTGGAGTCTGTTTCATTTTTCATTTTAAAGTCTACAGAATAGGCAAGAAGAAATATAAAAAGAAAGAAAAAAGAATTACATGGAAACAAAAGAAGCAAAACACTGGAGTATATTTTATCCCAGGCCTAGGTAGGCCCGCTTTTTTTTTTTTTCCTCTTAACAAAAAACAAAAACTTTTATTGTTTTTTATTTTAAATCCAGTATAGTTACACAGTGTTATATTGGTTTCAAGTGTACAATATAGTGATTCCACAATTTGCATTACTCAGTGCTCATCGTGCTAAGTGCTCACCTGTTTCACCCATCCCCCACTCACCTCCCCTCTGGTAACCATCAGCTTGTTCTCTATGATTCTGTTTCTTGGTTTCTCTCTCTTTCTCCTTTCCTTTGCTTGTTTCTTAAATTCCACATATGAGTGAAATCATACCATATTTGTATTTCTCTGACTGGCTTATTTTGCTTAGCATCATTCTCTCTAGCCATCCGTATTGCTGCAAATGGCAAGATTTTATTCTTTTTTGTGAGTGAATAATATTTCATTGTATATATATCCATTCATCTGTCCATGAGTGCTTGGACTGCTTCCATAATTTGAATATTATAAGTAATGCTGTAATAAACATAGGGGTGCATGTATCCCTTTGAATTAGTGTTTTTGTATTTGGGGGGTAAATACCTAGTAGTGTGATTGCTGGATCGGAGGATAGTTCTATTTTTAACTTTTTGAGGAACCTTCATAGTGTTTTCCACAGTGGCTCTAGGCAGGCCTATTCTTGACATGAATTTGGCCATTTATCCTTTCAGTTTATTTTTTTATACTTTTTTTAAAGATTTTATTTATTTGTTTGACAGAGAGAGAGAGATCACAAGTAGGCAGAGAGGCAGGCAGAGGGTAGGGGGAAAGCAGGCTTCCTGCTGAGCAGCGAGCCCAATGTGGGGCTTGATCTCAGGACCCTGAGACCATGACCTGAGCTGAAGGCAGAGGCTCAACCCACTGAGCCACCCAGGCACCCCCTATTTTTTTATACTTTTAAGCCATATCTGAGTATCTATGAATAATATGCAACGTTACCTTGCATGTTTTCTAAATTTATGTATGTAGATCACACTCTGTATTATTCTGCAACATTTCTTTTTCATCCAATAGTATTTTTAAGATTTCTCTCTGCCAATAAGGAGGTCTGATTTGTTCCCTTTATCTGTTGTATAGTATTCCATTATATTCATATGCCACATCTTATCATCCTTGCACCTATTGAATAACATTTAAATAGTTTCCATCTTTTTGTTGGTGTTGTTACAAGCAGCATTTCATGGAATATTCTTATGCTTGTTTCATTGTGCATGCATATGCCTGTTTCTTGAGACTTTTTACCTAGAAGTAAAATTGCTGGCTCATTGTGTCCTTAATGCACATGAGATTTTTATTTGTTAAAATGACCCTAAGTGAAACCATAGGTGTATGTTTACGATGGGAGAAGAGTGGGGATAATGCCAATGCAGAATAGAGAAGTGAGAGACGCCGAGTCGCCTGGCTGTCTCTACCATTGTTCCCCTTCAGCAGACAGAATGGCAGTCATCAGCTCTATAGTTAGGAGAGATCAACATGGTTTAGTTGATTACATGCCGCATCTCCTCTTTATCGGTACATTATCCTTCTTTTTTACATTGACGGGTAGACCCAGTTCATAATTCTGAAAAAGGAAATAAAATAACTTCTGCCCAGAATTCAGACATCAGCCAGCTCCGTGGTGTCCTAAGCAGACAGCCTTTGCAATCTTCCTAACGTTGTGACTGCCTGTCAGAATGCTTTATTGTGATGCCTGCAGCGGAACCCGTCGGGGAGAGAATTTCCCTTCACAGGAGTGGCTGAGAATGGTGAGACTGGGCATTGTCTGGGCATTCTCCTGTATGTATAAAGTATTTATTTACTTTATTTAGTGGCTAAGGCTGTGACTTTATCTTCTTCTAGCTCATTTTCCAGCGTAACAGGATAAGACCACTCCTGCCATTATGATTTACCGTGCAGTAAACAATGAAGGCTTTTGGATTGCATTTTATAGAATTGCTTTATTCGGCCTTTCCTTCCAACCCCTTTGGGAAAGAATTGACAATTGATATTTCTCTTTTGGATTTCTCAGTGAATTCAGCATTCCTAGATTTAGTTTCTATTTGTTCTTTGGCTCGTAAAATCCATCACTTTGGGGATAGGAATGGCTCGCATCCAGCATAATAGTTTCTTGCTTACTAGTCTACCCAGTGACAGGAGGAGAAGGACAACGTGGCTCACCCTGGCCTGATCTCAGTTGTTCTTTGCATTTTCTGCTCCAAATATAGCAGCACCCCACTCGCAAACAAACAAGGATTGAGGGTCACTTTTAACCACGGAGCAGCCTCTTCCCAGCAGCCCATCTTCAGTCCTGGAAAGTTCCAGTATATCGGAGTCCAAGTATCGCACAGGGCTGTGCGGGCCAAGTGTGGCACTGGCTGCCACCCTCCCATTAACCTGCTCTGGCAATCTCGTTATACAGAACTGCCCACTTGGAGGGGCCACGTAATTTCAGAGGGCAAGGTTATCTCATCAGCAGAAGGAGAGCTCCTGGGTCTTTCATGTGGGATTTTTATTCTGCGATTTCTGCGATGCCCAGATTTCGTGGAATTTTCAATCTGATGTCAAGAGTAAATGAGTCCCCATTCTAAATTATCCCCCAACTCTGGAATTCACTTTCAGAGGAGAGGCTTGGGTTGAGGTATGTTTATATTGTGGGCTTCCATTTTCTCCATATCAGCATAGCTTGTTTACTGTCTGCGTCTTTGTCTTTTTGACATTAGTTGCTGAGCAACTTCAGGGCCCGCCTTGTTCTTTTCGTGTGTGAATTTCACTTTTCAGTGCCTTTTGTCCTGTTGATTTGCAGTAAGTATATATTGAATTAATTCCATATGTATTTTGAGGGCTGAATTTGGAACTTGAAGATGCAAAGAAAGCACATGAAGCCAAATCCCAACCAGAATGCCTGATTTGCCCAGTGCTCCCCCTAAATTTTTACATCCGCTCCAGAGGCACTGCATCACTTCATTTCACGCCTTTGCTATCTGTAGTTTGATGTTCAGAATTCCAATTAAAAGGTGAGCACAGCTTATGTGCCAGGGCTTCCCCCATCCCACTACCGCAGCCATCACCACCCAGGCCACTATTTCATCGGATCACATTTCTTTATGATTTATTTAAGCTGCCTGTAATGTCAGGCGATACTACTGCCTAGACAAGGAAGTGTTGGGATTTTAGTTGGGAACTGCAGGGAACAGGTCTGGACCTTGCTGGACCTCTTCATCAAAGACCAGAGGGTACTGCTATGCTTCCATCCTCTGTTACTAGATCCTGGAAGACCTTTACCCAGAGAGGCTGCCTATGAGTGAATCTCATTTTCCTTTGTGGACAGGAGTGGAGATCCCAGTGAGGGAATTAACATGGCCTGGGAGAAGGAAGTGCTTAATCCCAAGACTCATTGTTTTCCATTCATTCCCTTAATTATCACAAAAGCTCTGTTATCCATGGTGAAAAATGTATTTTTTTTTCTATCCAATAGGCTATGTTCAGTGTGATACTGAGATAGAATACTGACCTGAGAATCAGGAGATCGACTTCCTATTTCTCTCTCTGCTACAATCTGCTTGAGTAAATGTGACCAAGTAATCTCACCGTTCCTGTCAATTGTAACTGGAGGCTGTATGCGATGATACTAAGCCCATACCTGAAGCATTGTATTTGACCTAGAGCGCAGTGTTTTAAGCAAGACACTGATAAGGTGCATTTAGAAGAAAAAATTAAGCAGGCTATCAGGAGATCTGAAAACCCTGTTTAAAGAACTATGTAAAGAACTCAGCCTGGAAAAGAGGAGACTCGGGATTCATGATATCCAGCTTCAAACGTAGAAAGACCTAACTAGTAGAGAACTATGAATAGAGCCTCATTGCTGTTTTGCTAACTAGGACCCCTGATTAGAAGTTAAAGGGAAGCAGATTGCCTCAATATCAGAGAAAACCTTGTCAACAGCTAAATCTCTCAGAAATTGGAGCAGACTACATTTCTTATAACTAGAGCCATGCAGGCAGAAAACAGATTCACATTCATAAAGGATGTTTCATATTGGGTAACAAATTATACTAAATGATTCCCAAGGTCCCTTCCAAAGCTAAAGGTCTATGATTTTGTGCATAGACAAACCTGGACTCCTCCCAGCCTTCAGTTCTATGACCCTAAAAGATCTATAAGTTTTAACAAACCTTTCTTAAAGTCCCAAGTATGAGAAGAATAGATAAGGCATGTTGTTTTATTACTTTCCAATCTGGCAGAACTTCTCAGTCTCTGATATGATCCCCAGTTCCCTGGAGGGGGTGCTCCAAGCATGTTCTTCCTCTGCTTGTTTTCTTCCCCCCTCCACGCACATCTGCCACTTTTCCCCTTCCTAGTGATTTTTGTATTTCTTTGAATCTTTACAGGTGGTAGCAATTTTGGTTCATCTGACTTGATGGTATGAAATTCTAAATAGTTGGGGTCATTTGGAGTGATTACTTTTTTCTTTGTGTTCTGGGAGCCTGGGGGAGTGTATTTGGAGCTGCTTAGTTCATAGTCCTTGTCAACATAAACTCCTTATTCATCTCCCCATCGCTCTGAAGAACAGACAGAGGTGGTTCAGGATGTCACAGATGTCACACAGACACGTACAGACTCAAGCAGAATTATAGTAGTCTCTAAACTGGATAAACCTAATAACTTTTCTAAGTCTTGTTCTGGTCTAAGGAAAAGAAATGCCATAGATTACCACCCGATAGAAAATAAGACCAATTATGGTGGACGGTGTCTCTAATTGGAAATCTGTTGAAATATGCCCTTGCATATGGGACTATCTTCACCTTACCATCCCCCCAAGGATTAAGTTACCAAGAATTGCAGCTATTACGAGGAAATTGCCAAGATCTTCTCTGTTCTCTTATCAAATTATCTGGATGGCTGGGTTGGAAGGTTGGTTTTGGGTGGTTGTTTTTTTTTTTTCTCTTTTACTTGCCCCATTCCCCTTTCTGAAATCTGCTGGAACCCGTGTTTTATACAAGATTTTTTTTCTATGACACTTTCAGGGCGTTTGAAATCCTGTCTAGATCATTGGCCATGGGGCAGAGAAAGGGAATCTTTGAACTTGATCCATGTGGCAACGTATTTTTTTTTTAATTTTTTTGTAAGATTTTATTTATTTATGTCAGAGAGAGAGCAGGAGCGAGCACAGGCAGACAGTGGCAGGCAGAGGCGGAGGGAGAAGCAGGCTCCCCGCCGAGCAAGGAGCCCGATGTGGGACTCGATCCCAGGACGCTGGGATCATGACCTGAGCCGAAGGCAGCCGCTTAACCAACTGAGCCACCCAGGCGTCCCCGTATTTTTTTTTTTTTAATCTCTTCCAACTTCACAGAAGTTGTGCTGGTGACTCCCTATTCATAATTGTTGCCTCACATACTCAGAACTGGATATGACTTCTGTTATCCTACAAGCTAGTTCCAAAGCCTGAATTTTCAGAAGTAAATTGCCATTCTTTCTTAATGCCCGAATCAGGCTTACCTCATCCTGTGATATAGATGAGAGACCACCAGTCTCCATGGGCCACACCACTCCCCTTAGATATGTATACAGAGTTCATTTTCCTTCATATGTCTATATTTCTATAATGTGTAATCTATAATACTGCTCTATTTGTATATATAAACTTTATTATATATAAACTTGAAGGGAGAGTTCAACCACTGCTACTCTTCCAAGTCAAAAGAACCCAGAATGATATGCTGTGGGGGGGGTGACACTAGCTGCAGCTGAATTGTTCAGTCAAAAATGGGCTGAGTAGAGCAAGCAGAACTCTCATATATTGTTGATGGGACTATAAAATGGTACAACCACTTTGGAAAACGGTTTGGTGGCACTAATTCCAATCCAAAGTATTTATTTGAGATGAAAACATGGCCACCAAAAGACTTTTAAAAGAATGTTCATGGTGACCATATTCATAATTGTAAAAAACTAAAATATCCATAGTGTCCATCAATAAGAGAATGGATAAAATGTTGTATGTGTATAGAATGAAAATGAGAACTATTAACACATAAAACAGCACGGATGCAGCTCCATCCAGAACATCATACTGATTGAAAGAAATCTTATGCAAAAGAGGACAAATTTTATGCTGTTGTTGATGTGAAATTTTAGAGTAGGTAACTCTCTGCTGTATAATACTCGTGGACCAAGCAAAACTAATCTAAGGTAGAAAAAAATCAAAACAGTGTTTGCCTCTGAAGGGTAAGGACTGAATGATGGAAATATTTTCTCTCAAGAGGGGTTTGGGTTACACATTTGTGCATTTGTCAGAGCTCATCTGAAATGTACACTTAAAAATTGTGCATTTCATCATGAGTAAATTTTACCTCAAAAGGAAAAGGTGATCTGTAAACAAATATCAAATGCTAGTTAATGATCCACAGGATGAAATGGTCTCTAACTCACTTTGAAAAGCATCAAAAAAAGAATGATTGATGAATATGTGTGACAAACATAGTAAAATGTAAATAGTAAAACTTAGGGGGCAGATATATGGGTGTTCACTGTGAAATTGTTTCAATTTTTCTGTGTGTCCAAAATGTTTCCTAAAATGTTGGTGGCACAGTTGGGGGGCTGTCGGGAAGCAGTAACAGCTGCAGTGACAAGAGAAGCCGAGCTTAAAAGTTTCAGTGGAACAATTATTACCTTAGTCTGTATCTATCAGGGCCTTCTAATACTATTATCATTCATTCATTCTTTCATTCATTCAACAAGCATTTTTAGAGCTATTCTGCCTCAAGCCCTAGTCTAGGTGCTGGGAATGCCAGGACAAAAGAAACCTAAATCCCGCCCTGGAGGAGCTCACAGTCTAACGGGCAAGATCAGAGATGCGCCCGCAGTATTCACACTTCATATTCCATGACGAAGGACAGCTCTGTTTCCTTTCTGTCTGTCTTAGAAGTCTGAGAATTTAAAATGAAACAACTGGGTGGCTCAGTGGATTAAAGCCTCTGCCTTCAGCTCAGGTCATGATCTCAGGGTCCTGGGATCAAGCCCCGCATCGGGCTCTCTGCACAGCGGGGAGCCTGCTTCCCTTCCTCTCTCTGCCTGCCTCTCTGCCCACTTGTGATCTCTGTCTGTCAAATAAATAAATCTTTAAAAAATAAATAAATAAAAAGAAACAACTGAAAGAATGCTAGGCCATTTAGGTTTAAAGAATATATGAAAATCTAACCACAGATAGGCTCTTCGCTTTAAACTACTTAAAGACTCCAAATGTGAAATTTAGTGAGTGAGCCAACCCCACCTCCTGAAAATCTCAGGAAGGAAGTTCCCAGAGGGTGTCCTTTTTCCAGGACCTAACACAGAACCGTGGGAAGAGTCCCAGCTGCCTGATTGGGATTATTTCTGTGCACATTTAACTTCAGCTCATCAAAGAGTCTTCAAAGAGCCTGGAGTTGTAGGCATCTGAGTACTGTCTGGGACCATGCGATCCCTCCCATCAAGCTCCTATCATTCTGTGACTGTGGAGGTTGTGGGGGCCTAAGGCAGCCCTGAGATATGGAGTGCTTTGGAGGGAACAGAAGAAATAACTCCTGCTTTGATCTTCCTGGAGATAAGGAGGCATCAGTGTTTCACTGATCTTTTTAGGTCTTCCTAATTCTACAAAATTCACAAATCCTATCTTCATAAGGATCTTCTAGCAGATGACAGACATGTAATTCAGGCTCTGTGTGTTAACAGGCCTTGTTAACACCCTGTGTTCTGCTAATGGTAAACATCAGAATAATACATTTCCTTCAGTATTGACTTAATGACCAAAGATTGATAGTGAGTTTTCATTCTGCTAACATTTGGTTTACTCAGGATCCATCAATTTTAATGATTGCATTTAGACTATAATATAAATGTGATTTTTCCCAACCCTGATACTGCAGTTAGAGATTAAATTCAGGAGGGAGGAAAAGAAAGTTAATCTGGAGAGCCAAGAAGACAACCCAAGTTAGGTTTGAAAACAAACAAACAAAAACCATATTTAGTCAAACTGGGCCTTTTCTAAGAAAGAAGATGTGATTTATTTTATTTCTTTAAAGCCGTATGACTTCTGAAAGATGGAAAAGATTTTGTGAATATTATTCTCAGATGTGACAGATCCATGCTGGCAAGACTGGCTTATATGCAGACGCTTTGAACAATACCTGGTTAAGTCGGCCTGTGTCACGTCACATGTGTGCTTTCCCTTTGTGGAGAGAAAACACATTGCATAGTCATTTTGTTCACAAGACATGATGAGATGGGACAGGAGGGAGTCGGCCTAGGGACAGTGACTGGTTACATAGAACAAAGGATATTAAGGGTGACTTTAGGCCCAAATTCCATGCCCCTGGAAGCTGGAATAAATAGGTTCCAGATCCTTGATTTTATGTTCAGCCTCTGTGTTCACAAGTATGTACGGTCTAAGTTAGGCAGATTCTTCAGTGCTGAAAACTAGGTGGATAGACCTCTCATATAATATAAAATCTGGCATGAGAAGGGATTTACTTAGTAATCATCTAGCCCTGTGATACCCAGAAGTGGTCGGTCCTCAATTAGCTGGGAGCCTAGTGATTCCAAGTTAGCAGGTTGGACAGGAGTGATGTAGTGAGTGCTGCGAGTCTGTAGTTTTAAGTAAGCTTTTTGTGTGATTCGGTTGGTCAGCCAGTTTTGAGCTATACTCACCAGTACTTATCATCCCCACTCTCAGTTTCACAAGTGAGGCAACTAATGCCCAGGGAAGTTGGGACTTGCCCAGAGTCACACAGCTAAAGCCAGAGCTGGAACGCCAGGCTCCTAATTTTCAATCCAGTGTCTTTTTACTCTACCTTGTAGGAGCACTTGCAAAGACTATCTGTTTCACACTTTTTCTTCGTACAGAAATCACAAAAGTTCTGTAACTTTTAGGTACCATCTCTGTGAAATGGTTTGATGAAGTCTTGGGTAGCTGTGTTAGTTTCCTAGGACTACCACAATTAACTACCACTAACTTGGTGGCTTAAACCAAAAATTTTATTTCCTAACAGTTTGGGGATCCAGAATTACAAAATCAAAATGTCAGCAGGGCTGTCCTCCGTCCAAAGCCTAAAGGAGAGAATCCTTCCTTGTCTCTTCCAGCTTCTGCAATTTCCAGGGGTTTCTTGGCTTATGGTTTGCACAGCTCCAGTGTTTGCCCCTGTATTAACATGGCCTTCATTTCACTTCTTTGAAGGCTTACCTGTTTAATCCAGGAATGATCTTGTCCTAAGATCCTTAACCAAGTTACAGCTCATCTTAAGGTCCTTAACTTCATAACATCTACAAAGACTGTTGCTCCAAATAAGGTCATATTCATAGGCACTGGGGGATGGGACCCTCCTTTTAAGGGTCACCATTCAACCCACTGCACTTGACAAAAGTTAAGAAAAGCTCATTATTTCTAAAGCTCCCTTCTAGAACTACGGTCTGTGATTTTCAAGTATTTTCATTACTGAAACTACTAATAGTGTTTGTAATTGTGTCAGTATGCTTTCTGTGTATTATTCAACTCTCACAACAACTTTAAAAAGCAGGTATTAGTATTGCCATTGTATAGTTGAGGAACCGAGGCTCAGAAGTGAGCACTGACTTCATCAGGATCACAAAGTATATGACAGAGCCGAGATTTGAATCTAAGTCTGTCAGATGGCAAAGCTGAATGTTCTTACTTTTTATATTGCCTCCCAATATTTTTTTTTCAGACTATAGCTTATAAGGAGCAATATATCTCTCCTATGATATTTGAAGGCAGTAAGGATATATATTCCATCAGCCCTCCAACCAACACACACACACACACACACCAAGAAGAAAGAATGTCATACGGGAATAACGGCAGACATTTTACCTTTGTTTATATAAACTCAATTAAATAAAATTGTATACTTTCCAAAAATGACTATAACCCCTTCTATGGCTCTGATGCCCTTCTTCCTTTTCCTGTGCTCTAATACTCAGAAGTTATCAGCTCGGGAGATAATATAACATATTTATGGGTTGATGGTACCAATAAAGAGAGAAAAGTTGATTCTGGAGAAAGAGGGGATAATTTCAGGAACAGAGCCCTGGAGTAAACAAAAAGGAATGGGATTAGAGTTCAAGTGAAGGATAGTTCATTCACTGTAATAGAGGAAAAAGTAGAAGATACAGGTGTAGATACAAAGGTGCAAATAGATTTGGTGGTAATAAGATAGTGTAAAAATAGTTGTCAAATGTCAATGTTGATCAGGTATGAAGTTATGTAAGCTTTGCCTTTGCTAAATGTTAAACAAAAAGTCGCATTTTTATTTCAGCTATCGCTACACTATTCATGATTATGTTAGTGGCTAACGTTAAAAAAAAGTAGAACTGAGGAAATGCTAAATGAAGTCTCATTATACCCCATGACCAATGCATTTCTGCATTTCTCTGTAGGAAGTATCACAATATGAGTAAATGTATATTTGCCTGAGACAGTTGTCTCAGGCGCTAGTGAAATGAGGGTTTCAAACCTCATCCGTGTCATTTTTCCTACTTAGGAAAAGGAAAAGTAAAATGCTATCCTCAAACTCACACCTGTATTTCATTAACTAACTTCTTAGCACTTTTAACCATCTTGCAAATGCGTACCTTTAGTTTCTAGTGAATAACAGTGGGACTGGGTTTGGTTCCCATCTATTCCTACACTGAAGGAATCATCCAGTTGACATTTGATAGCAAGGATGTCATTATTATACCCATTTCCTCCAAATAAGCTGTTTAAATTAATTAATTCTTTAGAATATTAGACTCTGATAAACAAATTGTTACCTAAACATAAATTCCCATGTACACTTCAAACCGTTCATGTGCTTAGAAAACCTGTTTTAAGAGATTGGTTTATAATGAAAGTCTTGGGATCCAAATAGGAAAAGTTCATCAAAGAATAAGATTGGGAACAGGCATGCTAAAGAATCAATAGACGGGGTGGTAGGGGAGAAGGCAGATATGGAGACACTGCCAATATCAAGTAGGAAGTAAGCAAGTGAAGGAAGGAAGGAAAACCTGTGCCTCCTTCATTTACGGGAAAGAAATTGAAAATGAGTTTCCAATAAGTGATGAGAGGAAAAGGAGCCATAAATTGTCCCACAAATCTGAATAGATTTCAAACCAAATAAGCATATTAGCTTACACTTTTGTAGAGTGTGTTAATATCAACACAGTGTTCTCAGGATCAAAAAGGTACTGATCAATTTGGGTCCCACGTAATAGAGACTGTAGAGGGACAACACATTATGACTTTGATTGCCATGCTTATACAAGAATTTGGAGATTCTTTTCATCCCCACAATTATAAAAATGATTGACACTGGATGATGATTCCCTCAACTGTGTCAGTCAAGCTTTATGTTACTTTCTGGATGAAAGAGTTTTTTAAAATAATCAAAAAAATAAAATATCCATTAATTCAACAAAGCATTATTGAACACTTGTGTGCCAGACATTAAAGATTCAGCAGTAAATAAATGAGGCTGAATCACTATTTTTCAGGAAGCTCGCATTTTAATGGATAGTTCTAAATGATGTCAAACAAGATTGATCTTACTCACTCTTGGTGTTTAACCTAAATAACTTGATAAACGTATTATATTAGGTTGAAAGGTATAAAAGTTCCAGTATTCAACAAAAACAGTTGTTTCATGCAGTTCAACCAACTATTAATTGGGTGAATGTCTACCTCCCATATCAAAGAAGATATATATATTTTTCTGTGTCATTGACATAGCTTTATTTATTTAAATATTATTTAAATATTTAGTTTTTTAAATGTTTTAATGAGTTTTATGTCTATAAACCAGAAATAACTGTAAGAAACAAGTTAAGCCACCGGCTTAAATTTATTCATTTATTCAGCAAGCATTTATTGAGCACTTTTTCTGTACCATGCATTCTTCTGTGAGTCAGGGACACAATGTTGAATAAGATAGTCCCCAGTGTAATTATAAGCTGATGGAGACAGACAATAAACAAGTGACCATACAAATAAATAATAAATTATCAGGTAATGATCAGTTTAAATGAAAATAGACCATATACATTTGACTATTTGGCTGTTGATATAAGAAATATCCATTTGGGAGAAATTTTTATAAATCTTTTATAAAATTAAAGATAAAGGCCCTCTATATTTTTTGTCTACCATCCATCATAGAACGATCATGCAAAAAAAATTTTTTTTTTCTCCTAGAATTCAGTGCCAAGAAAATGTTTGCCTCTTCAGATGAGCTCTATTGAATATTCAGTGTATTTCTCTTTTTGTTTGGTGGCCAGGAAGCCAAAAATCTTTAGTGCTCCATTATAGTGATAAATTTGCCCAGATTCTCAGTTCATCTTTCTTTCTTTCTCTCCTATTTTTGGGGGGTTTCATTTGTTTATTTCTTTTTAAGTAGGCTCCATGCCCATTGTGGAACTCAACCTAGGACTGAAACTCATAACCCTGAAATCAAGAGTCAGACACTTAACTGACTGAGTCACCCAGGCACCCAGGGTGGGGTGGGGGAGAGGGGATTTAATCTAACTTTTTTCTACTTATGTCCATTTTAAATTTTATTATATTTTTCCTATATGTTTCTATTATATTATAATATATTATTATTATATTATTATTATACCACATTATTATGTTAACATATATTTATAATATATATTTTTAGTATTTCTGTTTTTCTTATATATTTTTAGTTTCTTCTATTTTTTCTTCTTTTCTATTTTTAATCTTTTTTCTACTTATTTTATATGTTTTAATATCACAGACAACTTCATGTTCTTTTTGGTAGTAGGGTATAAACAATAACAAATAATAATTTAATCAGCAATTTAATAACAATGCTTCATTTGTTCTATAAATATTTATTGAACATTTACTATGATGGGCATAAGAGAGATAGCAATGAACAAGATAGACAAGGTCCATAGAAGGAAATTACAGGTGAAAATGGATTTTTGGTGTGCCCAAAGAAATGAACAGTTAGAGCTGGATGTTTTGTTGGAATTCTATGGACATTTGGGAACCCAAGACACCATCAGGTAACAATCTTCAAATGAACCTATACCGCATATGGCACATGGTGACATGGTGAAACCTTAGCCAAATTTAAGCTAAAATGCCTCTGCCTACAAAGAGCTTAAAGCTCAACAAATCTACCTATAACTATTACTTCTTATGTGTCTCTAAGTGCTACTTATGCTAAAATGATGATTTATCAAACCTAGACTGCCATGGTACCCATACCTGCCATGGGACATGGAATTAGAATAACAAAAGATTTCTAAGCTATTTTGGTTATTACCATTGTTTTTGTGTTCTCTGAGTCATTCAGGTTCTGGAAGAGGGAACTAGGCAATGTGGAGAAATGCTTCAGAGAGGGACTAGAGGGCTACTGGCAAGCACAGCCATCAGCAGAATCACTCCAAGATTTGGTTGTATATTACTAGAGAATCTCAGAGAGAGGCTCTTCAGGGACAGCTAGTCCATCCCCCCTTCTCCAGACATCCACTGCACCATAAAAAGATAGATGACAGCTTTTCCAGCTCCCCAGGATTCTCAAGAAAGAGATCCAAGTTCAGATTCAGAGCATCTTAATATGCCTTCCAAACTTCCTCATAAGATGAATCGAAACAAATCATTAAACGACCAACAATATTCAACTCTGAAAAAAAAAAACAAAACTACCAACTGTCCTTCCCCTCTCCCCACAAAAAGAATCTCATCCATGAGCCAGTCATCATGTTCTGATAAATTTGCAAATTTCCCATGTTTGCCTTCCAAACAGCTGTAGAGAAGTTGCTGGGAGTTTACATGAGCAGTTACAGTCACAGACTTCAGGCTGCCAAAAATTGTCTTAATTTCATAGCAGATCTATGAGGGAGGACTTCTGACATCTGGTTGGAACTGGAAAGGCCAGAGGTACACCCTCAGGTCAGCATAGTGTATTATCCTTGGGAAACCCTGGAAAGAAGAGCTAGAGGAAGATCTGAAACTTGTAAAAGTCACTAAGCAAACAACAGCATCTGCATGGTAATGACAGCATCCCCAAGTGTCCTTTTTCTCTCAGGCAGTAGTTTCTGCTGGAATTTTCCCCCTACTACCTTCAGTGTCCTACGGCTGTACCTTCAGAGACTTCTGGCTTCCCACGGGAGAGGTTGTAATTCCCTGTCTTGTACACATAGTGGTATCATAGAATTCCTGATGTCTGTCCACGTCTTTGCCTTTCTGTGTCTTCATTCCTGAGGCAGGCATAAGATTTGACCAAACAACTATCCCACAGAAGAGAACCAGCCTTTCTTTAAATACAAAACATCGATCAGAAAAATTCTCGGGATGTCTGAGTGGCTCAATTCGGTTAAGCATCCAACACTTGACTTTAGCTCAGGGCATGATCTCAGGGTCCTGGGATGGAGCCCCGCACCAGGCTCCGCACTCAGCATGGAGTTGGCTTGAGATTCTCTCTCCCTCACCCTCTGCCCCTCCCCCTGCTCACTCCTGCGTGCTCCCTCTCTCTCTCCCGTAAATAAATAAATATAATTTTTGAGAAATCCTCTTCACCTTCTCAATGATATCTTCTTGGTGTTTGCCTTCATTTTTAAGTAGCAGGTTTTATTACCCTCTTTTAGAAATGTGTACTTGGTACCATGTGGGCCACTTTCCTCTGTAGGCAGATAACTGTTGTTAAATTTGGACCACACCACAGGGAACTTCATTGTGGAAACTCAAAAACCTCAACAGAACAGGTTCTTCAAAGGTCATCTCTTTCAACTCCCTGCTTTTATAGATTTACAGCAGAAAATGATCTCAGAGAAACGTCATCGAACCTCTTAATGAGCATTCCAGATCTGTTTAGCTCTGTCTCCAGGAATAGGGTAACAACTGCTTCCTAAATAAACCTATTCTGGAATGTCAGTCAGTCAGTCAGTCAACTAATTCTGAATACCCACCATATGCTAGGTGCTGCAGGTACAACAGTGAAGGCTAATGGCCCTCCCTTCACAGAGTTAACAAACAGTATATGACAAAGGTGACGGATATTATGAAAGGGAGAGTATAAATTATGGAAGCCTAATTTATAGGGACCAAGCCTAAACTGGAGGAGTTAGAGATGGCCTTTGTGAAAAAGCAACACCTATACTGAGCCTTGAAGATGAAGGCTGACAAAGACTGGTGCGTTCGAGGAATTCCAAGAATGCAGTATCTTTGGAGCTTCCCGAGGTGGATAAATGATGAGGTTGTAGACAGGCTGGATCATGGCTTTGTAGGCGAGAGGACATTTTTTTTAAATATTTTTTTAAAGATTTTATTTATTCATTTGACAGATAGAGATCACAAGTAGGCAGAGAGGCAGGCAGAGAGAGAGGAGGAAGCAGGCTCCCCGCTGAGCAGAGAGCCCGAAGTGGGGCTCGATCCCAGGACCGAGATCATGACCTGAGGCGAAGGCAGAGGCTTTAACCCACTGAGCCATCCAGGTGCCCCGAGAGGACATTTTTAATATTTAAAAAATGTTATCCAAAGAGCAATAAGCCATTGATCAGTTTCAAGCAAAGTGTTGATGTAACCAGGGTTTTGTTTGTTTGGTTGGTTTTTAAATCACTCTAACTACACAGTAGGGAAATCTAAGAATCAGTACAAGAGCGGGGGGTGGGGGTGGGTGGCTCAGTCTGTTAAGTCTCTGCTTTCAGCTCAAGTTATGATCCCAGGATCCTGGAATCAAGTCCCGCATCCCGAATTGGGCTCCTGCTCAGTGTGGGGGTCTGCTTCTCACTCTTACTCTGCTTCTTCTTCCCTGCTTATGTTCTCTTTCTCTCTCTCAAGTAAATAAATAAATCCTTTAAAAAAAAAAAAAGGTAATCAATGGAAGAGACCAATCTGGAGGTTTTAGCAGTAGTTCAGATGTTTAAAAAATTAAAAAGGAAGGAAGGAGGATACCTTGAACCCCTTATAATAGAGAAAGAAAAGTGAGTAGGTTAGAAAGAAGTAGAATTGCAAATATTTGACAGAAGTTTGAGATGCAAAGAAGAAAGAGTCAAGGATTTTTGTGCATAAACCAGGAGTTCTGAGAAGGCTCGGTTCTGTTAAGGTGTTTAGTTTTTGTTGTATCCTTAGTATGTAGCATATAGGAGGTATTTAAATATTTTTTGAATAAACAAATGAATACACAATCATACATCCAGATTTCTAGCTTGAACATTTGGATTGAGAGTGTGCTATTTATTTAGATATGGAACAGAAAAAGGGAGAAATAAGAGTTCAGGAATTTGAGTTTAGTTCATTGATTATTCATGTCTAATTATTAAAAGAGCTATGGTAGATCTAAGACATATTTCACCTTTTAAAAAATTAAGATTTTTTTTAGAGACTCTTAGGTTTACAGAAAGGTTCATCTGAAATGCCTTCTTCCCTCCCACATGCCTCCTTCCCTCCTCTACCTGCCATATCTTCCCCTATTATTTACATCTTGTGTTAGTATGTTACATTTGTTAAACAAATAATAGTAAATTATTATTAACTAAAGTCCACAGTTTAGGGTTCTCTCTATATTACATATTATATGGGTTCTGACAAATACCTAATGACATATATGTGTCATTATCCGTCATACAGAAGAGTTTCACTTCCTTCAAAATCCCATGTTCCACTCATCTTTCCTTTCCTCTTTCCACCCAAACCCCTGGTAACCACTGATCTATTAACCATCTTCCTAGTTGTGCCTTTTCTAGAAGGTCAGACACTTGGATTCATACAGCATGTAGACTTTTCAGATTGGCTTTCCTTTGCTAAGCAATATGCTTTCAGTGGTGCTTCATGTCTTTTTGTAGATTGATGGCTCCTTTGTTTTTATCACTGAATAGTATTCCACTGTATGGACATACTTCCTTTTGTTTTCCATTCACCTACTGAAGGACTTCTAGGTGCTTTTAATAAAGTTTTGGCAGTTATGACTAAAGCTGCTGTAAACATTCCTCTTGAGGTTTTTGTGTAGCTATAAGTTTTCATCTTATTTGAGTAAACCCCAATGAGCACTCTTTCTTTTTTTTTTAAGATTTTATTTATTTATTTGACAGAGATCACAAGTAGGCAGAGAGGCAGGCAGAGAGAGAGAGAGGAGGAAGCAGGCTCCCCGCTGAGCAGAGAGCATGACACGGGGCTCGATCCCAGGACCCTGGGATCATGACCTGAGCCGAAGGCAGAGGCTTTAACCCACTGAGCCACCCAGGCGCCCCAAGAGCACACTTTCTTAACCATTAAGAGAAACTCTACATAAGAAACTCTTACATGTAGATACTCTTATGTAGATACTCTACATGTAGATACTCTTATGTAGATACTCTACATAAGAGTAGGTTTGGTTTTGTGAGAAACTGACAGAATCTTCCAAAGGGACTGTATGATTTTGCATTCCCACTATCCGTGAGTGAGAGTTGTTGTTGCTCCACTTCCTCACCAGCATCTCATGTTGTCAGTTTTGGGTTTCGTCATTTTAATTGGTGTATGTTGGTATCTCATTACTGTTTTAATATCTGATAATCTGATGATAGCACCTTTGTATGCAGATGTGATATGTGGTGTTTTTCATATGTTAATTTGCTATTTATCTTCTTTGGTCAGGTGTCTGTTCATATCTTTTGTCCATTTTTAAATTAGATTATTTTCTTATTGATGTATTTGGAGAGTTCTTCATATCTTCTCGATACAAGTCCTTTATCAGATATGTGTTTTGCAAATATGTTCTCCCAGTCTCTGGTTTATCTTTTAATTCTCTTAACAGTGTCTTTTGCAGAGCTGAAGCTTTTTTTAAAAAAAGATTTTATTTATTTATTTGAGAGAGAGAGTACAAGCAGGGGGAGCCACAAAGGGAGAGGGAGAAGCAGGCTCCCCACTGAGTAGGGAACCCAATGTGGGGCTCCATCCCAGGGCCCTGGGATTATGACCTGAACCAAAGGCAGAAGCTTAACTGAGCCACCCAGGCACCCCACAGAGCTGAAGCTTTTTGTTTTAATGAGGTGCAACTTACCAATTGTGCTTTTGCTATTGTATCTAAAAAGTCATTACCAAACCCAAGGTCATCTAGATTTTTTCCTATGTTATCTTATAGGAGTTTTATAATGTTTTGTTTTCCATTTAGATCTATGTTCTATTTGAATTTTTATAGAGGGTATTTAAGTTTATGGAGGGTCTGGATTATTAATGGTTTTTTTTTTTTTTTTTGGATGTGGATGTTCACTTGTTCTAGCAATATTTGTTAAAAAGACTATCCTTTCTTTGTTAAATTGCCTTTGCTAGTCTCAAAGATCAGATGAGCGGGTTTATTTCTGGGCTTTCTACTTTGTTCCATTAATCTATTTGCATATTCTTTAATCAATACTATACTATCTTGTTTACTATAGCATTATAAAAAGTTTTGAAGTAAGATGGTTTCAGTCTTCCAGCTTTGCTCTTCTTTACTTTTATGTTGGCTATTCTGGGTCTTTTGCCTCTCCAAATAAACTTTAGAATCAGGTTGTTGATATCCACAGAATAACTTGCTAGGAATTTGGTTGGGATTGCATTGAGTCTATAGATCGGTTAGGAAGAACATGTTGGTAATAATTGAGTTTTACTATCCATGAACATGGATTAACTCTCCATTTCTTTACATCTTTGCTTTCTTTCTTCAGAGTTTTTATAGATTTTCTTATATAAATCTTGTACATGGTTTGTTACATTCATATGTAAGTATTTCATTTTTGGAATGCTAATATAATTGCAAGTATAATAAAATTTTATTTATTTATTTGACATAGAGAGAGAACACAAGCAGGCAGAGTAGCAGGTGGAGGGAGAGGGAGAAGCAGGCTCCCCGCTGAGCAAGGAGCCCAGTGTGGGCCTCAATCCCAGGACCCTGCGATCATGACCTGAGCCAAGGGCAGTCACTTAACCAACTGAGCTACCCAGGCACTCTGTAATATATTTTTTAATTCAAATTTTTTGTCTTCAATTATAGTATATAGGAAAGAAATTTACTTTTGTATATTAACCCTGTGCCTGCAACATTTCTGTAAGTTCTTATTAGTTTCTGTAATATTTCTATAACACTGTATCTTTAAGGTGTACAGTCTGTGGATTTGACATTTATATGTTAATACACATATAAAGTTAATTAATGCATTCATAACCTCATGTACTTTTTTCTTTCCAGTGAGAGCATTTAAGATCTATTCTTTAAGTGTAAAATATAGTATTAGGCACTGAGCCCATACATTAGAACCCCAGATGTCATTCATGTTACATATGTAAGTTTGTATCCATGACCAACATCTCCCCATTTCCCTCACTCCCCCGCCTCTGGAAACACCAATTTACTCTCTGTGAGTTAAGCTTTTTCAGATTCTGTATCTAAGTAAGATTATACATTACTTGTCTTTCTCTGTATGACTCATTTCACTTAGCATAATGCCCTCAGAGTTTATCCATATTGTCACAAATAATAAGATTTTCTTCCTTTTTATGGCTAAATAATATTATATAATATTAAATATTAAACACATATTTTTTTCTTTGTCCTTTCATCCCCCAACAGACATGTAGGTTATTTCCGTGTCTTGGCTATAGCAAATAATGCTGCAGTGAACAGTGGAAATCACATATCTCTTCAAGACAGTGATTTCATTTCCTTCAGATATATACGCAAAATGAAATAGCTGCATTGTATGACAGTTCAATTTTTTTTAAAGATTTTATTTATTTATTTGACAGAGAGAGAGAGACATCGAGAGAGGGAACACAAGCAGGGGGAGTCCGAGAGGGAGAAGTAGGCTTCCCGCTGAGCAGGAAGCCTGAAGCTGGGCTCGAACCTAGGACCCTGAGATCATGACCTGAGCTGAAGGCAGATGCTTAACAACGAGCCACCCAGGCGCCCCAGTAGTTCTATTTTTAATTCTTTGAGAAACCTCCATGCTGTTTTTCTTAAAGGCTATATCAATTTCCATTTCCACCAACAGTATACAGGGTTCTCTTTTCTCCACATCCTTGCCAACATTTGTTATCCCTTTTTGATAATAGCCATTCTAATAGACGTGAGATGATACTTTTTTGTGGTCCTGATTTGCATTTCTTTGATGATTAGTGATGTTGAACACCTTTTTATATACCTGTCAGCCATTTGTATGTCACCCTTAGAAAAAAATGTCTCTCCAGGTCTCTTGCCTGTTTTTTAATGATACTGTTTGTTTTTTAAATATTGAGTTGTATGAGTATGTTATATATTTCAGATATTAACCCCCATAAGATAGATGGTATGCAGATTTTTTTCCTTGTTCCATAAGTTGCCTTTTCATTTTATTGATTGTTTCTTGTGCTGTGGTTTGATATCGTCTCACTTGTTTATTTTATTTTTGTTGCTTATGATTTTTGTGTCATATCCAAAAAACATTTCCAAGATGCATTTCAAGGAGATTCTTCCTAGGTCCTTTCTAGGAGTTTCAAAGTTGAAACTTTAAAAGGTCTTACGCTTGAGTCTTTAATTAATTGAAAGTTATTTTTTGTAAGTGGTGTGAGATAGGAGTCCAGTTTCATTCTTCTGTATGTAAATATCTAGTTTACCCAGCACCATGTACTGAAGAGACTTTCTTTTCCCGATTGAGTATTCTTTGCTCTCTTGTCAAATATTAATTGACCATATGTGCATGGGATTATTTCTGAGCTCTTAATTTTATTCCATTAGTCTATGTGTCTGTTTTAATGTAAATACCATCCTGTTTTGATTACGATAGCTTTGCAATATAGTCTGAAGTCAGGAAATGTGATATGCCTCCAGGTTTTTCTTCTTTCTTTAGATTTTTTTGGCTGTTCAGGCCTTTTATTTCTAGTTTCATACCATTGTGATTAGAAAAGATACTTGATATAATTTCTGATTTCTTAAGTTTGTTGAGACTTAGTTTATGGCCTAACATATGATCTGTCCTGGAAAATGTCCTGTCTGCACTTGAGAAGAATGTGTATTCTGTTCCTGTGAAATAGAATGTTCTGTATATATCTGGTCTATGGTGTTGTTAAAATTTACTCTGATTTATGGGTTTTGTCTCTTAATGATTTATCTGTTGCTGAGAATAAGGTGATAGTCTCTACTTTTACTGTGTTACTGTTTATTTCTCCTTTCAGTATTGATGGTATTAGTATTACTGTTTAGTACTATATTTCCTTTTTTATTGAGGTATAATTAACATGCATTATATTAGTTTCAGGTATACAACATAGTGATTCTATATTTTTGTATATTGTGAATTCATCACCACAATAAGTCTAGTTAACCTCCATCCCCACACATAATTACAGAAATTTTTGTGTGTGATGAGAACTTTTAAGCTGTGCTATCTTAGTAACTTTCAAATATACAAATATAGTATTATTAAGTGTTATTGATGTACATTACATCCCCATGACTTATTTATTTTATAACTGGAAGTTTGTTCCTTTTGACTCCCTTCACTCATTTTTGTCCAGCTCCCACCCCCTGCCTCTGGCAACCACCAATCTGTTCCTTATATCTATGAGCTGAGCTTTTTGTTTGTTTGTTTGTTTGTTTTGGATTCCACACATAAGTGAGATCATATGGAGTTTTTCTTTGACTAATCTTACTTAGCATAATGCCTAGATAGATAGATAGATAGATAGACACATTCTGCAAATTTTTCTTGCCAATGCATCATTCTGTGGACACTTAGGTTGTTTCTATATCCTGGCTATCATAAATAAAGCTGCAATGAACAAAGAGTTACATATATCTTTTTGAGTTAGTATTTTTATTTTCTCTGCATAAATACCCAGAAGTAGAATTGCTGGGGTACATAGTAGTTCAGTATTTGCTTTACATACTTAGCTCTTCCAGTGTTGAGTGCATAAATATTTATAATTGTTCTGTCTTACTGATGAATTGACTCCAATATTACATAAGGATCTTCTTTGTTACTTCTGACCATTTTTAGCTTAAAGCCAATTTTATCTGATAATAATCTAACTATCTCTCCTCTCTTCTGGTTGCCATTTGCTTATAATATCTTTTGTCATCTTTTTACTAACAGCCTATGTGTGAACCTAAAGCTAAAATGAGTCTCTTATAGGCATTATACTATTGCATCTTGTTTTATTATCCATTCTTGTCTCTTAACTGGATAATTTAATTCATTTACATTTAAAGTAATTATTAACATGGGATGCCTGGGTGACCCAGTCAGTTAAGTGTCCAGCTTGATTTCAGCTCGGGTCATGATCTCGGGATCCTGGGATCAAGCCCAGCCTTGTCTCTGCACTCAGCAGGGAGTCTGCTCCAGGATCTCTTTCTCCCTCTGCCCCTCCCCTGACTTGTGCTTTCCCTCTCTCTCTCTCTCTCAAATAAATAAATCTTTAAAAAAAAAATAAAGTAATTATTGATAAAGGCTTACTATTGCCATTTTGTCAATTGTTTTCCACCTGTTCTGTAGTTCCTTTGTTCCTTTTTTCTTCCCTTGCTTTCTTCCTTTGTGATTTGATGATTTTTGTGGTGGTATGCTTTGATTTATTTATTTTAATTTTTGTGTATCTGCTGCAGGTTTTTCCTTTGCAGTTACAATTAGGCTTTATAGAAAGTATCTTATAGTTACAATGTCCCCATTTTAAGCTGATAACAACTTCTCTTTGGTAGCATACAGAAACTGTACTTTCATTTCTCCACCCTTTACATTTTAGGTTATTGATGTGACAATTTACATATTTTATATGTTTATATCTTTTATATATATATCTTTTAGGTTATTGATGTGACAAATTGCATATTTTATATATTTACATATTTTATATACATTTTATATTAAAAAATGATAATAATATTATAATAATAGAGTTCTTTCATTTCAGCTTGAAAAATTCCCTTAGGATTTCTTGTTAGGCTGGTCTAATGGTAATGAACTCCCCCAGCCTTTGTTGTTTGGAAAAGTCTTTATCTCTCCTTCATTTCTGAAGAACAACTTTCTTGGGAATAGTACTATTGCTTGATAGTTTTTTTCTATGTTATTTTGGATATAGCCTATTCTTGTTTTGAATATAACCTCTCACTCTCTCTTGGTCTGTCAGGGATTCTGCTGATAAATCCACTCATAATTTTATGGAGGATCCCTTGTATGTGACAAGTCGCTCTTCTCTAGCTTCTTTCAAAACTCTTCATCTTGTCTTGAACATAGCATAACAGATAAAGTTGTTGGATCACTATGATTTACACTTGAAACTAAAGTAACATTGTGTATCAACTGTATTTCAACTTAAAAAAATTCTTTGTCTTCAGTTTTGGCAGATTGATTATGTGTCTCATTGAAGCCTTTTTTGGTTTAACCTACTTGGGGAATTTTGGATCTCATGAATCTAGATGTCCATTTCTTTTACCTATGTTTGGGGATTTACAGCCATTATTTCTTTGGAGAGACTTTATCTCTCTCTCTCTCTCTCTTCTCCTAGGATTCCCATAATGCATGTATTGTTTCTGTTAATGTTATTTTATAAGTCTAGTAGGGCTTCACTTTTTCTTCTCCTTTTTCTTTTTGTTCCTTCAACTGTGTAATTTCAAGTGATCTGGCTCCAGGTTCACTGATTTTTTTTTTTTTTTGCTTGTTGAAGTATGCTAATGAAACTCTGTGTTTAATTCTTCAGTTCCAGGATTTCTGTTTTCTTTCTTTTTTATGGTTTCTATTTCTTTGTTGAACTTTCTATTTCATTATTGCTTTGTTTTTCTAATTTTGCCTATCTGTATGTTCCTATAGTTAACTGAATTTCTTTAAGAAGATTATTCTGAATGCTTTGTTAGACAGTTAATAATTTGTTTTAGGGTCAGTTATTGGAGCTTTATTATTTTTCTTTGATGGTGTCGCAGATACCTAATTCTTGGTGATCCTTGTACCCTGTGTTGATATCTGCACATTTGAGGAAGCAGTTTCTTCTCCCAAACTTTATGGGTTTGCTTTTGCATGGAAAGACCACCACCAGTCAACTCAGCATGATATTCTGGACAGTCATCTGATAACATCCACAAGAAGGCTAGGATTGATGTTGGGGTCTCTAGTTGGGTGAGGCTGCTACCCAGGCTCTCGGATTTCAATGAAGGGGAGTCACTGGCTGGGCTCTGATTGAATGGACACACTAGCTGTGCTCCACGTTCAGTTAGAGCCACTGTTCACACTCGCTGGTCAGGTGAAACTGTGCTCTGTGGTCAGGTAAGGCCACTAGCTAGAGTCTGCAATCACCTGTGTTTGGACGGGAAGCAGGCTGTGCCTCCTAGCAGCGTGGCACCACTAGGCTGTGCTCTGCTGTTGGATGAGGTTGCAGGCCTCTGGCCAGGCAGGACCTCCAGCAATACTATGGCAGTTGGGTGGGGATGGACAATGTTCTCTACAATCAGGTGGTATTGCTATCTGGTGGGACCTATCACAGGGTAGTCACAATTGGGTAGGATCACTGGCAGTCTCTCTGCCTGGGTAAGGCTGCAGGCTGTGCTCAGCAATTGGGTCTGGCTATAAACTGGGCTCCAAGACTTCTCAGGGTCTCTGTTCAGGCTACCTACTCAAGCAGGGCTGGAAGGTTTGCTCAGAAGTTGGGCAGGGCTGCTGGCTTGGCCCTTTCTTTCCATAGGAAGGGCTGTAGCATTTGTTCTGTGACTTCCTGGGGTCTCTGGCCAGCCTTCCTTGTTAGACAGGGCTAAGGCTAAGTTCAGAGGTTGGGCAGGGCTATTGACTTCCTTCTCTGACCTGGTAGTGCTGCCAAAAGGACTCCACAGCTGGTATGATCCATTTACCAAAGAACCAAACCAGAGAGAATTGCTGAACAATCTCCCTGGCCACACAGGCACACCAGAATAGCTGTGCAAATGGGCACTGTCACTAGCTAGAGTCTTTTGAGTGCTGCCACTGCCAGCAGGAATACAGTTTTCCAAGATCCATCCACCAGCTGCTTAAACTCTGTCCTCCACTGTGTCTAATCTCCCATTATCCAGCCCCCACTTACTCCCCAAGTGATTCCTTTGAAGCTAGATGCAAGTGGCCCTTCTAGGAATCATCCATCAATGTTTGGGAAGGTAGATGTCCACCTTGGGCTCTTTTTCCCACTGAAGAAGTGGAAACCAAAGGCCCAGGTGGGCACTCTCAGTGTGGAACCGTGCCAGCCTGGGGGAGGAGCACTATAATCCAAGCGAAATTGTTCCTCTTACTCTTCTAATGCAGTCTTTCTTGGTTGGTCTCTATGTCCAAGGGGGGTGCTTCAGCTTTCCCTCAGATTCCAGGATTTTCACATCTATGGATGGTTGCCAGTTGGCCTTTATGTGTTGGTGAATGAAGTCAGGGACCATCTACTCTTCCATTTTTCTGACCTTTTAGTGCCAATAGTATCAGTGTGACAGTCCAGCTTTCCTTTCTGATGTCTTCAGTCTTTTTTTCTAGTCTGGTTAGAGGTTTATCAATTTTACCCATTTTTATGAAGAACCAAATTTTCATTGATTTTCTTTATTGATTTCCTGTTTTCCATTTTATTGGTTTCTCTTCTAATTTTTATTATTTTTTTTTCTGTTTGCTTTAGATTTAATTAGCTCTTGCTTTTCCAGTTTTCCTTGCTGGACGCTTTGATTATTAATTTTAGATCCTCCCCCCCATATATACATTCCATCTATAAATTTCCCAAGAACTGCTTTTGCTGCATCCCATAAATTTTCAGAAGTTTTATTTTTAGTTCAGAATACTTTTTCTCTGTTGAGGCTTACATGACTCATGTGTTATTTAGAAGTGTGTTTAATTTTCAAGTATTTGGGGGTATTTAAGCCATCTTTCTGATTTTAGTATCTAGTTTTTCATATCTAATATGGTCTTAGAACACTATTTGTATGATTTCTATTCTTTTAAATTTGTTAAGATATGTTATGTGGCTCAGAAAGTGATCAATACTAGTGAATGTTCTATACATATGACCTCAAGAAGATGTGTATTCTCCTCTCATTGAAGAAATTTTCATAATGTCAGTTAGACTCATTTAGTGGTGCTGTTCAGTTCAACTATTTCTGTACTGATTTTCTGGCTGCTGGATTTGTCAGTTACTGATAGTGGTGTGTTGAGGTCTCCCAACTATAATAGTGAGTTTATTTCTCCTTGTAGTTTTATCAGTTTTTGCCAAACATATTTTTTATGCTCTGTTGTTAGATACTTACGTATGAAAGGTTTGTTGTCATTTTTTAGAATTGATCCTTTTGTCATTATATAATTCCTCTCTTTATCCCTGATAATTTTCCTTGCACTGAACTCTGCTTTGTCTGAAATTAATGTATTTACCCTAATTTTCCTTTGATTTGTGTTAGCATGTTTTATGTTTCTCCCTTTACTTTTAATTCATCTGTCTTCGTAAAGGAGCTTTCTTGTATACAACATATAACTGAGTCTTCTTAATTTATCCACATTGATAGTCTGTTCTTTTTATTGGTATTGAGACCATTTATGTTTGAAGTGATTGTTGATATAATTGGATTACTATCTATCATATTTAATAGAATTTTCTAGTCATTACTGTTGTTTTTTGTTTTTTGTTTCTTTGTCTTCCATTCTTTCTGCTGTGTGCAGTGGTTGTTTTTTTTTAAGATTTTATATATTTATTTGACAGAGACAGAGAGAGGGAACACAAGCAGGGGGAGTCCAAGAGGGAGAAGTAGGCTTCCCGTTGAGCAGGGAGCCCAATGCAGGGCTCTATCCCAGGACCCTGGGATCATATGATGCTTAACAACTGAGTCACCCAGGTGCCCCTGTGCTGTAGTTGTATTTTTTTTAATTTAATTTAATTTTTTTTCAGTGATCCACAATTCATTGTTTCTGCAGCACACCCAGTGCTCCAGGTAATATGGGCCCTCCTTAATACCCACCACCAGGCTCACCCAACCCCACATCCCTCTCCCCTCCAAAACCCTCAGTTTCTTTCTGAGTCCACAGTCTCTCATGTTTCGTCTCCCCCTCTGATTTCCCCCAACTCACTTCTCCTCTCCATCTCCCAATGTCCTCCGTGTTATTCCTTATGCTCCACAAGTGCCTCTTTGTTTTATTGACTGTTTCCTTTGCTGTGCAGAAGCTTTTGGTCTTGAAGAAGTCCCAAAAGTTCATTTTTGCTTTTGTTTCCTTTGCCTTTAGAGACCTGTCTTGAAAGAAGTTGCTGTGGCCGATGTTGAAGAGGTTACTGTCTATGTTCTCCTCTAGGATTTAATTGAACCTTTCTTTTAAAGATTCCATTTTTTCTCCTCCCTTAGCATATCAATTATACTACCTTTCCTAGTAGTTGTCCTAGAGTTTGCAGTATAAATTTACAAGAATTCTAAGTCCATATTCAAATGAAATAAATTATTTCATAGGTAGTGCAAGTATATGATAATATGCTATTCTCAATCTTTCCTCCTATCCTTTAAAACATAGCTGTCGGGGCGCCTGGGTGGCTCAGTTGGTTGAGCGACTGCCTTCGGCTCGGGTCATGATCCTGGAGTCCTGGGATCGAGCCCCACATCAGGCTCCCAGCTCCATGGGGAGTCTGCTTCTCCCTCTGACCTTCTCATCTTTCATGCTTTCTCTCTCTCTCAAATAAATAAATAAAATATTAAAAAAAAAACATAGCTGTCAATCATTTCATTTATCCATAAGCTGTTTATACTTGCCAAATTCATTTTTGCTTTGAACAGACATATTTGTTAATTCGATTTTAAGAATAAGAAATATATTTTACATTACCTTCATTTATTCCTTTTCTAATGCTCATTCTTTATTTAGATCTGATTTTTTATGTATATGTTTTCTTCCTTTCCAAAGAACTTCTTTTAAAATTTCTTGCAAAACAAGTCTTTTGGCAATAAATATCCTCACTTTTTATCTTTCTGGAAAAGGCTTATTTCTTCTTCACTTTTAAAGGTTAATTTAGCTGGGTGTAAGATTCTACCTTGGTGGGCTTTTTTCTTTCAGCACTTTTTTTTTTAAGATTTTTTAAATTAATTAATTAATTAATTAATTAATTTGACAGAGAGGTAGTAGGCAGAGAGGCGGGGGGGTGGGGAGCAGGCTTCCTGCTGAGCAGAGAGCCCGATGTGGGGCTCGATCCCAGGACCCTGAGATCATGACCTGAGCTGAAGGCAGGGGCTTAACACACTGAGCCACCCAGGTGCCCCTCTTTCAGCACTTTAATATTTCATTCCACTCTCTTCTTGCTTGATACTTAAAGAGAAGCCTGAAATAATTCTTCTCCATATTTCTTTATAGGTAAATTATGTTTTCTCCTCTTTTTTAAGATTTTCTCTTGTCTTTGATTTCCTGAAGTTTGAATATGATATGTTTGGCTATTGATTTTTTAGCAATTATCAAGCTGGTGTCCTATACACTTCCTGGATCTGTGATTTGATATCTTGTCTTTAATTTTGGAAAATTCTCAGCCATTATTATTTCCTTTTTTTCTCCTTCTGGTATTCCCAATTACAGATCTGTTACACCTTTTGTAATTGTCCCACAGTTCTTGGATACTCTTTTCTGTCTTTTTCAGTTTTTTTCTGTTTTTTAAGTTTCTGTTGACATCTCTTCAAGTTCACTGATTCTTTCCTCAGCTGTGTCCAGTCTAAGAGTGAGCCCATCAAAGGCATTTGTGATTTTTATTACAGTGTGTTTTCATTTCTAGCATCTCCTTTTTAATTCTTTCTTTGAGTTTTCATATATCTGCTTAATTTACTGATCTGGTCTTGCATGTTGTCTGCTTTTTCCATTAGAGCCCTTAGCATACTAGCCATAGTAGTTTTATTCTTAGTGTGATTATTCCAACAACCTGTCATATATGAGTCTTGTTCTGATGCTTGTTCTGTCACTTCAGACTTTGTGTTTTGCCTTTCAGTATGTCTTGTATGTTTTTGTTGAAAGACAGATGTGATGTATATTGCGTAAAAGAAACTGAGACAGATATTCCTTTAATGTGAGGTTTTATGATTATCTTGATAGGAGTTATGTTGTGTTTACCATTTGTACCATTTGTTTACCATTTGCATTTACCATTAGGTGTTTCTGGGCCAAAATTTCCTCTGGTGTCTTTGTTTTTGTCTCCTTTGTTATCTTCAGATTTATCTAAACAGGTAAAAGAAAAATAATGTCTGAGATACTCTGTTCTTTCGGCTATATTCCTCTCATATCATGCAGGGGCTCTGTTGATATGAGGGGAGAGGGCTAGTGTTCTATAGTTTTATTGTTTGGGCTGTCTTTTAGTGAGGCTTTGCCCCTGAGATATTACCTTCACAAGTGCATCTCAGCTTCCCCCACCCACTTTGACGAGATAGGAAGGCAAGAGAGGGCTGAAGTCTGGTATTCTCCTTCCCCCACGTGGAAGTCTGGTCCCGAGTATCTCCCTTTCCCAGGTTAGTTAGGCTCTGTTAAAACCCCAGTTAGGCTCTTGTAAAGTAGGTTTTGTTGAAAGCAAGGCTTGCTAAGAACAGAATGCTCTGGGTGTATTTCAAGTTGAATGCTGGAAATAGGTACAGGGTCTCTTTATAGAGTGACGAAAATGTTATAAAAGTGATTTTTGTGCTCGTTGCACAATTCGGTGAACATCCTAAAGACCATTAAGTTGTACACTCTAGGGACGCCTGGGTGGCTCAGTTGGTTAAGCGGCTGCCTTCGGCTCAGGTCATGATCCCAGCGTCCTGGGATCGAGTCCCACATCGGGCTCCTTGCTCGGCAGGGAGCCTACTTCTCCCTCTGCCTCTGCCTACCACTCTCTCTGCCTGTGCTTGCTCTCTCTCTCTCTAACAAATAAATAAAATCTTAAAAAAAAACAATTTATTAAAGAATTGTACATTCTAAATGGGTGAATTATATGGTATGTGAATTGTGTCTTAGCTAAACTGTTAAGAGAAAAAAAATAGCAAATGCTCCCCCAAGTCCAAAAGTGCGAGAAATTTTTGTTTCCTTCTTTCTTTGGCCTTGGCTCTCTCCTGCCTCTTCTCCACCCACACTTCTAGTCAGTAGCCTCCAAGGAGCACTCAGTTTACAGTCCCTGCTGCCACAATGTCAAACTCTGTAGAAATATGTTCTACAGAGCAGAAATCAAAAAGTCATAGTATGTGAAGTTCCACACAAACTGGCAATTACACAGAGATTGAGAGGTCAGGCAGAGGGCGGGGGTAAGAAGAAGGACAAAGTTGACTCTGGAACATGTTTAAATTCTCTTTGCCATGTAGCTTGCTGTATATTGTCAGCTAGAGGTTTTCCTTTATGTATAGTCAGTTTTCCAATTTGCTGTGTTTTGTTCATAATCTTTGTCTTGGGTTCTTTTCATGGTTTTATTAGGTACCTCTACTGATGCTTTGTTCTTCTGTAGTACTTGCCCTTTCTTCTATCACATATATTTGATTTGAAATTTACATGTTTACATTTTCAACTTCCTGATTAGATTCCAAGAAAGAAAAGCCTTTTTGGCCCATGGTAAAAATCATTGATCAGAAGTAAAGGAGATAGCATCCCAATTACCAGATAACCTGTCACACAGCACACATAACTTTCCTAGCTTAACCAAATACCTAACTTAGTGATATATTAAACGTGGAGAGTTTAACAGTTTACATTCCCACTGTCTAACATACTGCCTGACCTCTCATATGTGTTCCATAAGTGTTTATGAATGAATGAATGACTCTACAAATGGACTATCTGGATAGTCTCTGCCTAGCACTGGTAGATATTCTTTGATTCTCCATGGGCCGCTGTGCCTTTTTCTTCTCCAAACCTACCTTTCTGTCTTGAGGTCTCTGGAATTATTGACACTCTTTAGAGTTTATAGCCATGTCCCCTTTCTATGCAACAGTAGAAGAAGAGAAAAACATGACTACTACTTCTCTGTGTTTAAATACGGGACTTGTAATGTGTTGATAGTGACCAGAGGTGACATCAACTTGGCTGAAGACCAGTGGAATCCCTTGAAACTATATAGGGGAAATGGAGACTACCCATAGTCCCCTGGATTTTGATGTCCTTCTTTGTTTGCAATTCTACTATTTATCTGTTTGCACTAGATCTGGATAAATGACAATTAAGTCAGAAGTTGCCAGGAAAAGAACTGTGTCTTTCAAGACTCTTCTGCTGAGTCACAGAAATCCCAGCCACTTTGCCTGTGGATTAGCATCACTAATTGATTGAGTCATTATGGGTCAAACATGTCAAAACAATTCAGAAACCAGGACAGTGCTGGCATGAAGTTTCCAGGGAATTCGGCAGAACTTAAGAATATTTTAATTTTTTGGTAGTTGTGTTGCAGGAAAGCATGTTGAAAGTTATATTATGGGGCATCTGGGTGGCTCAGTTTGTTGAGCAGCCAACTCTCGGTTTCTGCTCAAGTCATGATCTTGGGGTCCTGGGATCGAACCCTGCGTCGTCAGGAGTCCGCTTGAGGATTCCCTCTCTCCCTCTCCACAGCCCTCCCCCTGCTTGTACTCTCTCTCTCTTTAAAATAAATACTTTTTTTAAAAAAAAGGAAAGTTTATTGTATTTGGTAACCAAATATTTACTGATTCTGAAAGTCTGAATTCAAGAGTCTTGACAAGTCAGTGCCAGGGTGTGCTTTACTTCCTTTTGCCCCCAGAATAGTGTACCCAGAAGGTTATTTTCCAAGCTCAAAGAAAACCAAGATTCTAAATATTTCAAACCATTTAATCTCCCCTTGTATATGTATTGGCCTGATACTATAGCCCTGTTCTCCAAAGGCCGTACGCCTGGAAGCATAAATCAATACCAGCTATGCTGGTAAGCTAGCTGTGTTACTGAGGGGATTATGTTCTTTGATTTGCCAAGAGGCTGCCTGATCTGGTTAGGACAGGAACGTTCTCTGTCCATTTTGGTTCAGCTCAAGAATCTGAGGGAAGAAACTTGACTCTTCTAGATGACGGTTTCCATAAAATGTGGGTAGGAATCCTTTCTTCTAAGGCATTGTCAGAATGATTAATAGAGCATTTACTAGATGTTTTAAGCTCTGTCATCAACTGACTTCTGGGTTTTTTTTTTTTAAGATTTTATTTATTTATTTGACAGAGATCACAAATAGGCAGGGAAGGAGACAGAGTGAGGGGATGTGGGGAAGCAGGCTCCCTGCTGAGCAGAGAGCCCAATGCGGGGCTCAATCCCAGGACCCTGAGATCATGACCTGAGCCGAAGGCAGAGGCTTAACCCACTGAGCCACCCAGGCCCCCCAAGTGACATCTGTTAAGCACTTCTGTATGGCCATGTTAGCCTTAACAAGGGGGCAAACTACACCTACAAAAACGTAAGCCACAATACAAAATGGTATCTGATGGGGGCCAAATAAGTGGCGTAAGCAGTGGCAAGAAGTGGTGGCAGAGGCTGCAGTGGTATGGCTGGAGAGACCAAGGGCCTTCACTGTGCAGCAAGGGGGCGGGCAGAACTGTACCCCAGAAGGAGCACAGCACAGCCGTAAAGCATGGCTGGGAAAGAGGGCTAGAGTAAAGGCAGTTATAAACTAAAAGTCCTTTATGCCTGTAAAGTGAGATTATTCTGTCTCACTTGGCTTCTAAACAGTACCATTCAGAAGCCATATTTATCAATTCTGCCTGAATTGTCCTAGTTCCTTTTGCTTAATCAAGAAAATATGGTTCCATGGTGGGGATGCTTTGAGATTCTTAGTTCCATTGTCACTTTTTAAAGGTTACCATATGTAGTGGGTTTGTTTCCCTGATTATAAAATTGTAATACCCACATATTATAGAACATTTTTAAAATATGGAAAATTAGACATTTGAAATAATATTGATATATTATTTGCATAGATTTGTGTCTTATAGTTTTCAGTTAATAGTATCTTAAAGACATCTTCTCATATTGTTCAGAACAATACAAATGTCATTTTTTTTATATCCTACCTTAGGGAATATAATTTTAAGCTTTTTTCCCATGGTTAGACATTTAGATTGTTTCCAGTTTTAGCCTACTGTAAGTAACACTATGATGAACATCCTCTACATATATCTTTGTCTAGATTTTCTGATTGCTTCCTTAGGATCAATTCTCAGAAGTAGAACTAACTACTATGTTAAACATTGTAAACATTTAAAGGTCCTGATGTATATTAACAAGTTGCTTTCTAGAGTAGTGTTGCCTGTATGTTTCACGAGAGGGCCCATTTTAATCTTGCTATCACCAGTATTAAATATTCCCAGTTTTTAAAAATCTTTGGTCATTTGATAAGCAAAAGGTATCTCATTATTTTTATTTTTATTTCTTTGATTGCTCCTAAGACTATATATTCTTTGATGTTTATTAGCCATTTATAGTTCTTTATCTGTGAACTATATAATAACGTTCACAGTCTTTTGCCCATGTTTCATAAGAATGTTATGTTCTTATCAATTGTAGCTCTTCATGGTAGAGTTATTACTCCCTTATCGTATTTACTGAAGATATTTTTCCTGGTTTATTTGCCTTTTATTATTGTCTTATTATCTACTGAAGCTTTAAATTTGTATGTAGTCATATCTGTAACTTTGTTAAATTTGTGTTTAAATTTTGTGTTTGTTAAATTTGTATGTAGTCATATCTGTAACTTTGTATTTGTTAAATTTGTGTTAAATTTTGTGTTTGTTAAATTTGTATGTAGTCATATCTGTAACTTTGTGTTGTAATTTCTCTTACTGCAGGTCCTTCCACAGTCAGAAAGAAGATTATTTATCTTCTTTATTGGTCCATTTTTAAAAATTAGGTTACACATGCATGTAGAATTTATTTTGGACAAAGGTCTGAAATGAGGGTTTAGTTTATTTTTGTCTGATGTAATTCATTTTCCCAGCACTGGTGTCAATTAATCCATTTCCCCAGATTTGGCAACCAGATCTCTTAAATTTACAGTGCCTTTACTATTTAAAGTGTGTGTGTGTGTGTGTGTGTGTGTGTGTGTGTGTGTGTGTGTTGTCATTTCATGGGAAATGGGAAGTTGGGAAAACATTCCACCATGTTCAACCAGAACTAGATTCTGTTTTCAGTGGGAATTTTGGAATCAAACATGCTCAGTGAATTTGATTTGATCAAATCGGTGTTAAATGTTTTATCTTTATCTCCAGCTGCTGTTCTCATGGATGGGAAAAGTGCTTTAAATGTTTCTTTATTGACTTCTTTTTCTTTTTAACCACTGTTCTCTGACATATAACGGTTTCTTCACTCTTAAGAATATGTCACTTTTATTCCTGCTTTCACTCACACTATTTTGTTGTTGTTGTTGTTTTGCCTAAAATACCCTCTTTCTAGCCATCTTTCAACAGGACCTCAAATACTAATTCTTCCAGCTAGCCTTGTTGGATCCGCTGAATTCTAGTAGGACTAATAATCTGTACATACCAGTTGAGCACTGAAACTCATTTTACCCCATGCTAAATCTTGTTTTACCAAATAAGCTTCTTGCAGAGACTATTTCTTCTCTTCCTTAGCACCCAACACTAAGAATTTTTTAAAATCTCATTTAAATACGCGGATTGGGTCATTAGCTAATATAGGAGAATGCAGAGGACCCAGTGTAATGTATTTACCACTTTACAGAAACCCAAGTATCAGGGTCTCTGTAAGACAGAGCTGAAAGAAATTTTGACCCAAGAAGGAATTGTAACACAGAAAGACATCACTTGGAAATAAGACGTCCCAAATTCAATCTTTCTGTATTTCTACTAGTTCTTCCCTTTCCAAAGCTACTCTGTTCACAAATAATTTTTTTTTAATTTAGCTGCTATTTCTCAAAGTGTGTTCAATAGAACCATAGTCCCATGCCATGCTAATAAGTATCTAGCAGTGAAAGAGTTCCATAATAAATAAATTTGGGATATGCTGAGTTAAATGAATTCCAGTGGGTTTCTTTACAGCAGAACTTCTCAAGAACCCATCCTATGGTACTTACTGCAGGGATTCAAACTTGCTGCCTACAGAACTCTTTCCCCACCTCCCCCTGCAGAGAATCTGTGAACACACTCTGGGAAATCATGCTGTTCTGCTCCTTTCCCTCTGCCCTCATCCCTTTCTTTCCTGCTTCTTATATTCTGATTTTGGTTTTCTATCTAGGATACATTGTATAGGAAGCTGATCTTGCCTTTTGTAAGATGCTCTGAGAGGGATTACCTGTTGGAGAGAATCCCTACCTTGATATAATTATATCCAGGACCCACAAAAACAGCCAAAGCTTTACCATTTCAAGTAATGTTACTGGGCGGCATGTGGTATCTATTTCTCTGAACGCAGGCAGCTTTTCTCAAAGAAATATTTTGAGTTAATGTGCCATAATTTAGTGATTTGACTCATTGTTGGGAATTTACATGGCTTCTCATGTTTGCTATCAAGGGACTTCATAACACACATTTTCATGCCGTTGTAACTATAGAAGAATGAAAATGGAACAGATACTTGAATCTGTGAGTTTTCTCTCCCTTCCTTTTGTGGCATCCTTCCTTCTGCGGCATCCTTTGGGGGAATTCCTTGCCTAATGTCCCTCTGACAATTATGTGCTTTCTTTCAGGTCTGGAATAGATATCTGATTTATTGTTACCATAAATTATCAGGACCAAACTTTTCATAAAGATTGTGATTTTATAGCAAATGAGAGGTGGATTCTGGTTGACGATTTTCTGCTAATTTGAATCTTTTCAGTCACTAATCGCTACCTGTTTCCCCTTGGCTCCCTATTGCCTCCTCTAAACTCTCCCACCACTGTCCCACCAATCCTTTAAGTGCAGCATGTCCTGAATCCTGTGTTGTAGTTTCCTCCACTTCTACCTGCTTTCCTTTTCTCCATTCCTCCTCCCCATTAATGGAATCACCACCCAATCAGGCCCTCCAACTAAGAAATCTTTGGTTTATCCTTGATTCCTCTTTTCCTCCCCCTTGCTAAGTCCCCTGGTTTGCAGGTAAATTAATGAGTGATGTCCACTCCGTACTCTTACAGAACCTCAAACCAGTTTGTCCCTCTGTATCTCCATTGCTTCCGCCCCACTAAAGCTCCTTCAAGTGATCTCTTCATACAGCATGGTTTCTTCAGTGAGTCCGTCCTCCACAGTGGAGTAGAATGATCAAATTTATCAACCTCGCACTTAGACACCTGTGATCACTCCCGTTTGCCTAAATGATGAAGTCCAAATATTCTGCTCCTGGATGGAACATAAACTTGCTGACTCCAGTCTACCATAACAGACTCTTTTTTCTTTTCTTTATTAAGTTTTTTTCTTTTAATTCCAGTATATTTAACATACACTGTTACATTAGTTTCAGCATTTCCACACGTCACCCAGTGCTCATCACAAGTGCACTCTTTCCCCCCATCACCTCTTTTACCCATTCTCCCCCCGCCTCCCCTCTGGTAACCATCAGTTTGTTCTCTATAGTTAAGAGTCTGTTTCTTGGTTTCTCTCTCTCTCTTTGCTCATTTGTTTCTTAAATTCTACATAGGAGTGAAATCATATGGTATTTGTCTTTCTCTGACTTACTTCACTTAGTATAATATCCTCTAGTTCCATCCATGTTGTTGCAAATGGCAAGATTTCTTCTTTTGATGGCTGAATAATATTCCAAAGTATTTTGAATTTGGGTTCTGACAGGTGTGAGGTGATATCTCACTGTGGTGTTGGTTTGTATTTCCCTGATGCTGAGTGATGTTGAGCATCCATTCATGTGTCTGTTGGCCATCTGCATGTCTTCTTTGGAGAAATGTCTGTTCATGTCTTCGGCCCATTTTTGATGGGATTATTTGTTTTTTGGGTATTGAGTTGTATCAGTACTTTCTGTATTTTGGAAACTAACCCTTTATTAATATGTCATCTCCCTACATCTTCTCACATTCAGTAGGCTGTCTTTTAGTCTTATTCATTGTTTCCTTTGCTGTGCAGAAGTTTTTTATTTTGGTGTAGTCCCAGTACTTTATTTTTGGTTTTCTTTCCCTTGCCTCAGGATACATATCTAGAAAAATGTTGTTATGTCCAGTGTCAGAGAAGTTACTGCCTGCACTCTCTCCTAGGACTTTTATGGTTTCAAGTCTCACATTTAGGTCTTTAATGCATTTTGAGTTTATTTTTGTGTTTGGTGTAGGAAAGTGGTCCAGTTTTCCCAAAACCATTTGTTGAAGGGGCTGTCTTTTTTTTTCCCCATTGAATTTTTTTTTCTTTTTTTTTTTTAAAGATTTTTTTTATTTACTTGAGAGAGAATGAGAGAGAGCATGAGTGGGGGAGGGTCAGAGGGAGAAGCAGACTCCCTGTTGAGCAGGGAGCCTGATGTAGGACTCGATCTCAGGACCCCAGGATCATGACCTGAGCCAAAGGCAGTCGCTTAACCAACTAAGGTACCCAGGCACCCTTCTTTCCTCCTTTGTGAAAGATTAATTGACCATATATTTGTGGCTTCATTTCTGGGTTTTCCATTCCACTCCATCAATCTATGTGTCTGTTTTTATTCCAGTACCATACTGTTTTAACTACTGTATCTTTGTCATGTAACTTGAATCCTGGGATTGTAATACCCCAGTTTTGTTTTTCTTGTTCAAGATTGCTTTGGCTATTCAGGGTCTTTTTTGTTTCCTACACATTTTAGGGTTGTTTGTTCTAGTTCTGTGAAAAATACTACTGGTATTTTGATAGAGATTGCATTAAATGTGTAAACTCAGGCATTTTAACATTGCTTGCTCTTTTAATCCATAAGTATTGGAATATCTTTCCATTTGTTCATGGCTTCTTCAATTTCTTTCATCAGTTTTTTAAAAAGATTTTATTCATTTGAGAGAGAGACAGAGAGAGCATAAGCAGGGGGTGAAGGAGAGGGAGAAACAGACTCCCCACTGAGCTGGGAGCTTGTCATGGGGTTCAATCCCAGGACCTGGAGATCATGACCTCAGCTGAAGGCAGACACTTAACTATCTGAGCCACCCAGGCACCCCTCATCAGTGTTTTATAGTTTTCAGAATACACATCTTTTAACTCTTTGGTTAAATTTACTCCTAGATATTTTATGATTTTTGGTACAATTGTAAATGGGATTGTTTTCTTAATTTCACTTTCTGCTGCTTCATTATTAGTGTATAGGAATGCAACAGATTTATATACATGGATTCTCTATCTTGTGACTTTACTGAATTATTAGTCCTAGTAGTTTTTTGGTGGAACCTTTAGCGTGTAATATAACATAGTATCATGTCATTTGCAAACAGAGTTTTACTTCTTCCTTACCAATTTGGCTGCCTTTTCTTTCTGTTGTCTAATCATTATGGCAGGACTTCCAGCACTCTGTTGAATAAAAGTGGTGAAAGTGGACATTGTTGTCTTGTTCCTGGCCTCAGGGGAAAAGTTCTCAGTTTTTCCCCATTAATAGCTTGTTTTGTGCTTTTCCCTCTCATCCAATGCCTCAGTCATACTTTCCTCTGGAAGGCCTTGCTCTTCCATATCTTTTTGCCTTCACAAATACTATTCCTCCACCAGCAGTGGTCTTCTTGGCCTGATGAATACCATGAGTGAACAACATTGGTTACATAAAGCTGAAATGAAGGCATCACCCACCTAGCTTTTTTTGCCCCACCAAGTTGGTTTTTTGGTAAGTTGAGTAAAATTATAAGCTTCCCAGTGAAAGACTGTCTTGTTAAAAAGAAAAACGAGGAAGGGGCACCTGGGTGGCTCAGTGGGTTAAAGTTCTGCCTTCGGCTCGGGTCATGATCTCAGGGTCCTGGGATCCAGCCCTGCGTCAGGCTCTCTGCTCAGTGGGGAGCCTGCTTCCCCATCTCTCTCTCTCTCTCTCTCTCTCTCTCTCTCTCTGACTCTCTGCCTGCTTGTGATCTCTGTCAAATAAATAAATAAATAACAATTTTTAAAAAAAAGAAAAACGAGGAAGATGATAAAGACACACAGATGAGTGTATTTGTAATTTTATTGCACTGATTCAAAGAATATGGTGTTTCTTGAGGTCTGTTTTATGGCTTCCTTTTTTTTTTTAAAGATTTTATTTTGAAGTAATCTCCACACTATTTACCATCCCCCTGTTTCCTATCTATCTGACCAATATACAGACAATTTGCTTCTGATTAAGAGGGCAGGAAACATACTGTCCCTAATTTCAAAGCATTTATTCTGCTTTTGCCATTATTCAGTTGACGGAGATGTCCAATTTAATATATCCACCACCACTTGGCTGTTTACATAACTCGAACACCAATTCATTGATGTCCCAAGTCCACTGACTTCATGAATGAAGTTAGTTCCTCCCTCATTACTACCAGAATGGGAATGCTTTGGTGATGGTATTATGATCCAATCAAAGTGAATGCAAAATCTAAATTCACACTTTTTCTTTAAGACATGAAAACCCACATATACATAGATCAAGATTGTTAAAGGGATGTTGGGGAAAAGAAATAATAATGAACTCGTGCATTCAAAGATACAACTTTACTCTTCAGAACACCAAACTGTGTAGTTCCTTGCATGATTGGTGCTATTTCTCCCTTCCTTGTCTTTGCTTATAATACCCTCCTCCCCTGCTAGGATGGCCTTCCTCTTTTCCCTGTTGTTTTTTAAAATAAAATTTGGAGGGGAATAATTTTAAATTTATAGAAAAGTTGCAAAGAATAATACAGAGAGTTTCTATGTGCCCTTACCCAGTTGCCCTGAATGTTAATATCCTTTTTATTACATGATACATTTATCACAATAAGAAATTAACATTGGTACATTATTATTAACTAACCATAGACTTTAGTCAGATATCACCAGTTTTTCTGCCAAAGTCTTTCTGTTTCACGATCCCGTCCAGGGTACTCCCTTGCATTTGGCCATCATACCTCTGATCTCTTTGCCTCCCTTCTATGTGATTGATTTTTTAAATCGCCTTTGCCCCTTTTCCCTTTAGGCTGATGGTTTTACATTCTATTATTATTCTTTTAGAAGTTATCAACACACTGTTTGCTAGAATATAAAGAGATTGGCACATGCATTGCTGTGGTCATGTAGATGGGTCCACCTGCTAAGGAGGAAAAATAAGGTGCGTATCTCTTGATCCAGAGTTCCCCTCCAAGGACTCGGTCCTACGGGTTTATGTACTTGTACATACGTATGAAGTCGTTTAGTGCATTGTGATTTATACTGTTTAAAGGATACAAATGAAGAAATTTTATAGCCTGATATGAATGGCCAATATATTGTTTGGAATATATTGGGAAATATTGGAAAAATATTCCAGGAAAGGAAAATTCAGAACAGTGGATTTCATTTGTTATAAATAAATAGATTGCCTTATATCCTCCTACACCAGAGGATAGATTTGTTTTCTGGTTTGTGCTTTCACTGAAGTTCAGCCCATGAAGGGTCTTATCTTTACACGGCAACTTCCAGTTCTAACCCCTCTCCATAGACACATCTGCGTCATTGTCTCCAGGCCCCACGTGGGCTTAAGAACCCAAGCTTCAGACACCTCCCTGCCCTCTGGGACAACCAATGAATTCTTTCCTTTAGTACCTGGTTCTGATAGTGATTTTTCACCTGTTGCAACTACTCTCCCACCTAGGGATGCAAAAATTACAGAAAGGATAATGCAAGAACTTAACTCAAGAGCTGACACCTAAAATACTCAACAAATACGAACTGTCACAGGTTAAGTTGCTTTTTCTAATTTCCTGCTTGTTAGACTGGCTGTTGAAATGTATCAAACTTTCTTTACCCATACCTCTTTTTAATGAACATGAATATTATAATATATAGAATGCTCACATATATATATGAACATGAATAATATATTATTTAAAATTATAAAATAAAGCAACTTTGTGTCTAAAAGAAAATAAAAGCAATGGGTAATTCTCAGTATGCTTTTAAAACTACACATATATTTGTTTCTTTCCTTTTTTCCCTAGGAAGATTCCGAGATACTTCCCTCCCCCATAAAAGGGCGCTCGCACCCTTATTGAGAGTGTTTTGTTCAGCTTGCTTTTAATTTTATATATGTTGTCTCTCTCTCTTTCTCTCTCTCTTTTTTTTTTTTTTTTTTTTTTGCCCTGAGAATTCTGTAGTACACATCTTTATGTAACATTTCTAGTTTAGTAAATTATTCCCCTCAGGTAAATTTCTAAGGGTAGAATCATTGTGCCAGAGGGTAGAAATCTTGTTGTAATTCACAAAACAGAAGGTGATGTATCTTCCAGTGCCATTGGCTGTGTTATCGTGCTGTTCGCAGTGTCTGAGTACACTGATTTGACCAAAACCTTGCAGACATCAGGAGTTAATGTGGTTAACACACTTGCTGATTCTTAGGTGCAAAATGGCCACTTCTTATTGCATTAATGTCCATTTCCTTGATGACTAGTGAATGGAAGCTAGTTTATGCAGCGCGTGTTTCAGGTGTCTTTTATTATTTTAATGCATATAGCCAGGCAATCTAAAAAAATCCTTATTTAAGCTTTTGCACTCTGAAAAGATTTTGGAGCTTCAACAAACTGAAAAAGGAAAGAAATTAAACTAGAAAGTGGCTGTGTTTATAAACAAGCAGTCTTGAAACACAAGACCATTGTGGTAATTGGAATGGTCTGTATCCCAGAATGTTCTGCTTAATGGATGCCAAGATCACCAACTAGCTGGGAAAAGACAGAGCAGTGTGTTTACCCCCAAGGTGGTCAGATGAGGCAAATCTGAATTCCTAAGCTCCACAGTCACTCTCTGCCTAAAAATCTATGATGGCCCACACCATCTGAGCATTTATGTTAAGGATTCTATTTTCCTGAAGGATTACAGGATTCTTGCTTTAAAAACAAAACAAAACAAAAAACAGGCATCTACTAGGGTCTGAGAACATTTTCTGTCTTTATAAATGTATTTAATAATAGAACAAAACACATTTTTTAGGATTTTATTTCTTTATTTGACAGACAGAGATCTCAAGTAGGCAGAGAGGCAGGCAGAGAGAGAGAGAGAGAGAGGAGGAAGCAGGCTCTCTGCTGAGCAGAGAATCTGATGTGGGACTCGATCCCAGGACCCTGAGGTCATGACCTGAGCTGAAGGCAGAGGCTTTAACCCACTGAGCCACCCAGGTGCCCCAGAAATACATATTCTTTTTCCAAATACCATGTTAATTCAAAAAAGGCCTTTTCATTAGATGATATATACACACAAGGGCTAAGGATCACAAAGGCAAAAAATCAAATCGTAAAGTGCACAAGGATGCTTATGACAAAACCTTAACAGGGGTCGTAGTCAGAGACGCTTCCCTTCCGCTCGCTCTGTTTGTAGCCTAAAATTCACAGGGAACACAGTCTAGGGAGAGCCGAAAGTGGTTTCCTAATCTGTAACCACAAAGGGATGACTCAGATCTTTATCTTTTATAAACTGCACTCAGAACTTGGTGCCTTACTCACCTTCCCCAAATCAAAATGTGTTTGGGCCAATGATTTAAAACAAGTTGGAGTGTGTGTGTGTGTGTGTGTGTGTGTGTGTGTGTGTGTGTTTTCCCACATTTTCTGAATAGTGGTCTCCCAGTGGCTACTAGCTATTGAAATCAGTGAACCCTTATAACTTCTTCTGCCTTTCTACCTTCTTGCCAGATAAAGTGGGGGCTGGTGACCAAGAAAAGCACAGCGGTAGTCTTTGGGAGGTTCGGGACAGAGTGGATGGTCTCAGATGTACTGAACACAGATGCTGTCACCACCACACATTTTCGGTGCTGGTGACTCACATAGAAAGCTTTAGTCTCTGAAGAGAAAATGTACTTCAGGCCCTCACATGAAAGCAAGTGTCTCCTCTCCTTCTCTTGGTGTCTTCGCTGTCAGCCTTCCCTGATTGGTTCAGTTACTAAGGAAGAATAATAAATATGTGAGGGGACCCCCAGCATGAAAGTTTCCCCTGCCCAGTTAGAGCTTGGCATAGCCTGTGATGAGGTATTTGAAGTGTTGGGGATATGTTAAGTGAAATACCCAGCTCATGGTGTGATAATAGTATTTTCCAGGAAAATTACTCATGTAGCCCAGCTGGCCGCGTGACCTGTCTTCAGGATAGGCCAGATTGAGTATTAGATATTTGCTGAGAATCGTACCAGTGCCCCCAAAAGGACCCAGTTACAAAGCACTTAATCACAAGAAGAAAGGCTGTGCTCTCCCCAGCTGACAACCAGCTTAGTAGCTTCTAGCCCAGGGCTGTTTGTTTGTTTTTGAGATTCCATAACTAGGTTCAGTGACACTCAAATATACTGTAAAGATGTCTTTAAAAATGATTCTGGAAATAATAAAAGTTACATTGGATTATGGTGAAACAGAATTATATTTCTTGTTATAAAAAATTGTTAAGAAGTTTCTTGAATGAATTGTCCAGTGCCTTCACCTCTGCCTGTAAAAAATATAATTTTTCCATACTTGTTCTTGTGTCTACACAAAAACATTTCCTTTCATTCTCTCAGGTCGACCTTTCCTGTAGAAAGTTTTCTGTGATTAATTCTGGGCACACACATGGCCTCATGAACTTTTCTTGTACGGAGCCTTTCCCTGCTACAATGTGTAGGTGTTCATCTGTGTGGTGTATCACTTGGCTCTCTGTTTTTCAGGGGCAATCTTAGTATTCCCTATATCTTATAGGATTATTATTCCAGTGCCTAGAAGGTAGTGGAGTCCAGCCAACAAAAGGACAGAAGTCATAAATGTTTTTTAAAGTCCCCCATTCTCTCAGACTGTTCCATTAGTGAATCTCCCAGGTTCTGTGAAGCTCTCAATGACTTACTACTGTGAGTACTCTGGATGTCTTCTTAGTCTTTCCTTCATATCCCTTGACTCTACCCAGCTTCACCTCCCTTGCTTGGCCCTCTTACCTGGCTGGTTAATCATCAGGGTTTCCCAAAACCAAAGAGAAAACAGATAAAAGAAGACAGTGACAAAGTATTTATGGTTTTCAGATACATATGTCAGTAACTAGAATGTGTTTTTAAATATCTTCCAGGCCTAAGCCCTGAGTTGTGTATGGTGACTATTCAAGACAAGTTAACCTCTCACCCTCAAGTAACTTAAAAGTAAATTATTCTTTGAGGGTCATTCATTCATTTAATAAATATTTGCTGAGCCTCTGCTGTGTACCGAGCAATAGAGATACATCATTGAACAAAATAAACAAAATTTTCTGACTTAGGAGAGCTTCTAATTGAGGACGGAGGAATGAGGAGAGAGATAAGTAATAAGAATATTTAATAAGCAATATAGTCCTAGGTAGGTAGGAAGTACTGTGGAAAGAATAAGAAAGTAAAACAAGGGTAACGGGAAAGGGGTGAAAGTGTGGGGGTTGGGGGGACAAGTTACAGAATTAAATGAGACAGAGCAGGCCTCACTGAGATGAGATTTGAACAGTGCCTTGAAGGAAATGACATAGTTATTCAAGCAGATATCTGAGAGAAGAGTAACATTCCAGGAGATGGAGGGCATGATTTATCGTTTAAGATTTGCGGGTAGCTTCTTTTATCCTTCCTTTTCAAATGAAGAAACTGAATATACCAGCTGAATATCTGTTCTGGCTGAAAGTGACTTCCAGTTGAGGCAGCTTTCAGACAGAGGCCATTGTCTTTGTTTACAGATTGGCAGAACTAAGACACAGAAAGGGAGGGGGGCTAACTTGGGTAGAGTCATGAACTAAGCAACAGGGAGCAGACCACCATCTTTCAGATGAGCACTGGGCTTGTGTGTCATCACATACCCTGTCTCCCTTGGGTCTTAGCGGTTTCTCACCTTGTAATGTAAAATTGACTTCAGATATTTTCTTTGCTATGAGTTAAGTTGTCACTGGTTTCCCTATGCAATAGCACAGACTTGTCATAATCCAAGTTAAACGAATTTCAGTGAAGAGAGCGAAACCAGAGCATGAAGACCCTAGACACGTCTGGGTCATTTCTTAATGTCCATTGCCACACCATACATGCTTGGAATGCCCTGGAAATTATTTGGGATGTTTTCTTGGAGGTCAGAGTGCCCATCTGGAAGGATGTAAGGAGTCTGCTTGTGATTATCTTAGCTGCCCCAGGGGACATGGGGAGCCAGCCCTTCTCCGTGTTTTCTCGTTACCTTGGCCAGCTAGAGAGCCGCCATCTGCTTGGGTTCAAGTAGAGGAGGGGAAGCAGAGATAGGACTTGCAAGTAGCTGGGCCAACACCTAGGAGCTATTTAGAAAGAGCTGGGCATGTTCCCTACACCAGCTCAGTTTAGTTTATGCACTTTGCAGACCCTATAAAATAGAAGCACTCACAGATAAATTCACTTCATTTCCACCCATGGGTCCCTAATGTAACCTTAACATTAAAAGCTTATTAAAACATTTATGTAACATTTGGAATCTCCAAATCCCTTGATAATTGTTTAATTGGCTAATTAATCCCTGCAGCTTCCCTGGGAAGCAAGTTGGTACTTTTATCCCCATATTAGAGATTAGACACAAATGGGGTAAGTGGCTTTACCTGAGGCTGTGGCATGAGTCAGGTCCCCGGTAACTTCACAGTACATGAACCAGTATTCAGCCGTGGCTCCACCAGTATAAATCCCTTAACCTCTCTGAGGTTGTATGAGATCCTAGTGATCTTTGTCCTACCGATCCCAAAGAATGATTACAAAAATACAGTGAGGCACACCGGAAGTGTGATGATACCAGTTATAACTAGGGAGTGGATTGAGGCTGAAGGAATCAGCAGCCTCATTATTTAATATTTAGGGAGTGCTACCGGTTTGGGGCCTGAGCAGAAAACAAGAGGAGAGACAGCCTGTGGCTGACCCTCTAGCAAAACCAAGTCCTCTCCCTCATTGACTCAGCTTAGATTAGAGGAGGGAAGAGAAGGAACACAAGAGTAGTAAACTAACAATTAAAAGAATGAGTAATGCTAGGAGGAGAAAAATGAAAGAGGTAAAATTGTGTATAGCCGTGCTATAAACTGCTGATCTTGGCAGCAGAAACACTGTCTGCACTCCGGCAGTATGGTGGCTGGGACCAAGGAGCTGAAAATACAAGGCCAGATGATGCTTCTGTAGCTGGATTCTGTGCTCCAAACCATTGGTCTGTGTCCCAGCTCTGGTAATGACCTTTCAAGGTCAGGTAGTCCTGTACTCTTTCCCTCCATACCACCACCTGCTCCCACCTGCTTTAGGAAATGAGACCAATAAGCTGGTTGTCAGGATCCACACGCCAGGGGACCACCTGACGGTTGCAGCTGACATCCCCTTCACCCTTCTTTCTCTGGCTTCAGCAGTCATATCCCTGGTGAACACCCGGGCCTCCTGTTGCCTGCAGAAAGCAAGCCCCCCAGATACAAGCAACTGCAGGTGCAATCAAGTTGCTAAAACATTGGTTCTTTTTCTCATTCTCTCCAGAGTTTTTCTTCATTCCTTTTTTTTTTTTTTAATGGAACTTTTAAGGAAGTATAAAAGCTGGCAAAGTAGTGAGGGATAAAGGCAAAAGAAGAGGTCCTGAGAACAAATGAAAACTCAGCAAGGTGAGGAACAGCGTTGGAGGACAGTAGACAGATAAGTCATTACTAATCACCTGAATTTGGTTAGTTAACGTGATTAGTAGTTGTTCTAGGTATGAGCACATCCACAAATACACATGTGTAGATACACGCATGCGCAAAAACTTATACACGCATACAGTGTTCTGAGACCTTTGCTGGGTAGCCTTCTTGTTCTAGCTCGAGTCCCTAGAAATTAAGGCAGAAGCAAAGAACCCAGGCTTGAAGAATTCGCCTTGCCAGTGTCATGAACAGTAGATAGCCACTGCACAGGCCTTGCTGTCCACAACATCCACGCAAACACATTTATGAGGGATGCTCTTGGTCGGCGGAAGGCAGGTAATATTTTTCGTCTGACACACGGACCTACAAACTCACAAAATTGTACTTCTTCATGGCTCCTAATACCACACGTTCTCTTTTCTTCGGAGTCCACGAGTGATTTAGAACCAATTAACCTCTCTAGCCTCATCCTCGTCATCTGTAAAGTGGGCTCATTACTAAACCCTACCTCATAGGGTTGTTTTGAGGTGATTAAAATGATATAAAAAGTATTACCTCCACACGTGGCACATTCAGTCACTAGATTAGCATTTGCTACTTACAGGATGCCTGTTGTGTGCCAAGTCCTGTTCAAGGCAGTGGAGGCACAAAGAAAATAAAGCATGATCAAAAAGACTCCAAGATGCTCATCCTCTCTTTAACTCCTGGAAATTTCCGACTAAAAATGCTGGAGACCAATCCCTTGAAGTAGACTCTGATTGTGCCCCTCGGGCATCCGTATTCACACTGTGACTGTCTCATGCCTGCACTCTTCTGTCTGGCCCCTTGAAGGCAAGTTCCCTCTGTCCTACATTGAACAAGAAATGTCTCTATTAGAAGACTGTGTCTTGACTGCTCAACCAGGAGCTCCCCCGTTGGGGGACTTCTTCTTCCTCTGCTGGCAGATGCTGGGTGCAGAGTGAGTCTTAAACACATTGAGTGCTTGTACAGCTCCTTTTTGAAGCTGAGGGACTGTACGTAGCAGAGGTGGTCAGCGCCCTCATTCCATACCACTGAGTCTAGAAGCGCACTTGGGTATCCAAGCTGTATCAACTCAGGAAATCCTGCTCTTGATCCCCCTCTGTGTGTTCTTTCCTTACCCTAATTTGAGTAAAGGGGAAGAAAAGTAGTTGAGAGGGAGGGATGATGAAGTTCAGGTACCAGAAGTGCATAATGGTTTTTAATCCTCACCTTCTCCTGACCTGCAAATATTTGTATTATCCAAGGCAGGTCTAGAATGGGAAAATAGGGCATAATAGTGGGAGTCCATGGGAAGCAGAGTGTAAACCTTTAATCCACAAAGCTGGCCTCTAGAAGAAAGACACCTTGGTTGGGGCTACCTCCTTCTCTTACCTCGATTACTATAGCTTTCCTTACTTGGTCTCCCTGCTGCCTGTCTCAAGGTCTGCTGACTTCCCATGTTGTTGTGAGATGGAAGTCCTCTCTCCCTTCCCCAATAATCCATAACCATTGCTCTCTCTTATGGCAGTAAGTGCTCTCTCTCCCTGATGTCTGGAATCACGTACCAGATGAGAAGAATGCAAGGTCTCTGAGCTGCAGTGCCTTTCACTCCTCTGATTAGTAAACTTCATACCTCTACAACCCGCCGGGTCTGGACTAGTCTATGAAATCCTGGCTCTGCCACATGCTAGCTGTCTGACCGTGAGTGAGTTAACCTTTCAGTGCCTTGGTCTCCCCATTTGTAAACAGAAAATAATAACAGAATCCCTTGGTACTACCAAGGGTTAGATAAGGAGAGGCCCAGACAATACTTGGCATAGGGTTAGTACTCAACAAATGTTAGCTGCTGTCACTGCTGCTACTGCTGTAGTCAGATGACAGCACCCTTCCTCATGGCTTCTGACGTTCCATACTTGCTTGTAAGGAGACGACCTTCCTATCCAGAAGAGTCATTCTTTGGTCATAGGTATGAGTAGTGGCAACTGTATTAGTTTATTAAGAGCAGTGTGTAGGGGCGCCTGGGTGGCTCAGTGGGTTAAAGCCTCTGATTTCGGCTCAGGTCATGATCTCAGGGTCCTGGGATCGAGCCCCGTATCGGGCTCTCTGCTCAGCGGGGAGCCTGCTTCCTCCTCTCTCTCTGTCTTTCTCTCTCTGCCTGCCTCTCTGTCTACTCATGATCTGTCAAATAAATTTAAAAAAAAAAAAAAAAAGCAGTATGTAGCCTTCCTTTGTATTCCTTACAGTGCAGTGAAGAGAGACACTGGCTAATACCTTAAAGTTTATTTTCCCCATTTTAAAACCAATACATGCTTATTAAATTTAGAAAAATATAAAAGATACAATTCAGAAGGGAAAAAATATCCATTGTCATATAACCCACAGTAATCACTGTAAATTTTTGGTGTATTTTTGCTAATTGAGCTTATACTATATATTCAGTTTTATATGATCTTTCTATACTATTCAAAAATTTCTCCTGGAGGTGCCTGGGTGGCTCAGTTGGTTAAACCTCCAGCTGTTGATTTCGGCTCAGGTCATAGTCTCAGGGTTGTGAGAATAAGCCTGACGTCAGGATCCATGATCAGTGGGGAGTCTGGTTGAGATTCTCTCCGTCTCCCTCCACTCCTGCCCTCCCTCCCTCCCCCTCCTTCTCTCTCTCAAATAAATAAATAACTCTTTAAAAAATTTTTCTCCTGTATTTTGCAAACATAATTAAAATTGTCATGGATGCACTGTAAGTTACACTATCATTCCCCTACTGCTGGATATTGCCAGTTTTAAGTTATTACAAATAAATCTGTTATGATCATTTTGGTATATAAGGCTTTTTAAAAAGCATGTCAGGGACGCCTGGGTGGCTCAGTTGGTTAAGTGGCTGCCTTTCGCTCAGGTCATGATCCCAGCGTCCTGGGATTGAGTCCCACATCGGGCTCCTTTCTCGGCAGGGAGCCTGCTTCTCCCTCTGCCTCTGCCTGCCTCTCTGTCTGCCTGTGCTCGCTCGCTCTCTCTCTAACAAATAAATAAAATCTTTAAAAAAATAATAAAAAAATAAAAAGCATGTCAGATGATTCAGTATAAACTGAATAAAATTCAGTATCAGCAGTAAAATTACTGTGTCAGAGAATATCAGTGCTGTCGTGTGTTATATGAAATGTGTGCTTTAGTCTTCAGAACCCACTTTCTTCCCCTTTCTTGAAAATTGAGACATTGGTCACCTCTAAGCTTCCATCATTCTACTTCTCCTCCAGGAGCCCTTGAACATTTATGTACTGAAAACAATAAAAGTAAGGGTAAGGAATATCTTCAGAGGAATGGCGTGGTGTGGGCAGAGTCTGAGCAGGATGAAGGTGTCTGTGCATGAAGGGTGGCCTGGCACCCACATCGGTAAGGAGGGCATCCCCACAGAGAAGTGACGTGGCCTGGGGTGTCAGGTCCCAAAAATGGTGAGGCAGGCTGGCATGCGTGGGGCCAGTCTAGCTCCAAGTGTCGGAGCCAGTGAGGGCCAAGAAGAACACACACTCGGGGGCACTGTCTGGCATGGGGAGTCGGAGCTCAGAGATAATGTAAGGAGGACTTGTACTGGGGGGAGAAGGTAGCAGCTGAGATAGGAGACTCATTATCTAAAGGAAGACTGATTAAATAAGTGAGTATATGAAGGATAATGGAAGCCATTTTCTGTCAGAAAAGGGGTTTACAGGGGCACCTTGGTGGCCCAGTCAGCTAAGCGGCTGCCTTCAGTTCGGGTCATGATCCCAGCGTCCTGGGATCGAGTCCCACATCAGGCTTCGTGTTCCTCAGGGAGCCTGCTTCTCCCTTTCCTCTGCCTGCCACTCTGCCTACCTGTGCTCTCTGTGTCTCTCTGACAAATAAATAAATAAAATCTTAAAAAAAAAAGAAAAGAAAAGAAAAGGGGTTTACATATGGAAAGGGGGAAGAACTCAAATGAACCCTATGGTGTAAACTCATAATTTTTATTGGAAATAAATTCAGAAATAAATATAGGGGTAAATATGTGTATAGTGATATCTGTGTGCTATATATACATATATAGCAATGTATATAATGCATATGTATTCCCTAGACTTGTCTGGGAGCAGTAACACTCCAATGGCAGTGAGGAAGCTTGTCTGATGCTACATCCTGGCTTTTTAGTATAATTTTCTACTAAAAGGAACTAGGACATTTTGGACAAATTGCTGTTTCGAGGGAGAGTACAGACGAGCCTGGAACATCTTTTTGTACCAAAAATTGAGTGGTGAAAGAATGATGGGGTGTGTCAAAAGGATATAGAAGCCGGCTTGAAGGGGCTCTTGCTGGCTCAGTTAGGGATAATTTGAACACCAAAGTAAATTGTTATAGTAACAAATTATATTGAAATCACAAGTCCACACAGATATGAATAAACAACTGGAATACATTGAAAGTTTGATGAGGAAAGGCTATTTACATACATTCAAAGGACTTCCCCATAAAATACTTACTAAGAGAGAGAAAAATAAATATTTATAGTGGAAAAACCTGGCAGATACCACCTTACTCAAGTGATCAAAGTGAACATCATCAGGGACAGGGCAATTTGAAATAATGTACTACTTGATAAGATGCAGTGAAGGAAAAAAAGAGGCATCATTTGTGTAATATTCTTACCCCAAATGAATCATCTGAATTTAATCATAGAACATGAGACAAAAAAATCCAAATTAAGAGATATTCTTTAAAATTACTGATCTGTAGACTTCAAGTCTCAAGATCATGAAAGCCAAGGAGCTGTTGCAGTTTTGTGACAACTAAATGCAATTTGTAATTCTTACCTGTATCTTTTGGTTCTAAAATACACTGAGACAATTGGAGAAACTTGGATAGGATTTGAGAGCAAGATGATAGTAATATATCAGTGTTAATTTCTTGACTTTGATTATTGTATTGTGCTTATAGTAGGGTATCAGACTGGCAATTTGCTCTCAAAGGGCTTGGGGAAAAAATGTTATAAAGTTCTTTGTACCACACTTTTCAATTTTTCTGTAAGTTTGTGATTATTTCAAAATCTAGAATTTTTAATTAAATCAAAAGGGAAGAAGTAAAGTAGACTAATTGCATGAAAACAGAAATTAACCTAATTATGTATTAAATTGATAACATGACACGAGGAACAAATAATAATATCAAGTTATTTTTGAAAAAAACAAGTTTTCTTTCCACAAAAGAATTGCAAAAAAGGTTTAAATTTTACTCACAGGTTCATTATAGTCCAATAATTTTGGTGTTACACTTTGAATCCATCTTATGTATATTATAGGTAAGCAACTAAACATGTTACTATCATTAAGAACAAAAATTTTTACTGAGAGAGACTAAGTGAAAGAGGACTGAGGACTGAACAATACTCTGATGAGGGTTTTCCCCCCACATATGTAGTGGATAATTCTATTTAATTTGTTCCTGTACAATCTCTTCACATTCTATCAGAACTTAAGAAAAAAACAGAACATTTTCTTAGTTCACTTTATAAAATTAGCCTAATTCTGGAAGTTGCATTTCCAAAAGTACAAAAAAGCAAACTATACATCATTTTGAGTTAGGACATAGGTTTTTAAATCTCAAACAAAATACTAGTGAATGAATTCAACAGCATATTAAAAGAATAATCCGTTTTGACCAAGTAAGGTTTATCTGAGAAACACCAGGCTGTCTAACATTACCAGCAGATGAAAATAGAAAAAAAAAAAAATCACTAAAGTAAGAAAATTAAACAAGAATGTTCACTGCCAGTGTGCCTGAGTAGTTCAGTCAGTTAAGCGTCCCAATCTCAATTTCAGCTCAGGTTAGGATCTCCGGGTCCTGGGATCAAGCCCCACCTTGGGCCCCACACTGGGCTCCACACTCAGCAGGGGGTGGAGGATTCTCTCTCCCTCTGCCCATCCTCCTCCGGCCCCGCCGCTGACATGCAGTGTGCACACACAGGCTCTGTTCCTCTCTCAAATAAATAAGTCTTTAAAAAAGTGAGAGAATGCTCACTGTCATCAGTATTACAGTACTGTATACTCAGGCTATTGAATAAGACAAGCAGATATAAGAGATAAGGAAAGAAAAAAATTGTTAGTGTTTATAAATAATTGCTAGGAAAATATAAAAGAATAAATAGAAAGCTTATTGATATTTGATAAGAATTTATTAAACAGTTAAAATACAAGTGGCAGACTGGCAGAAAATATGTTCAATATCTATAATTGACCGAAGATTAATATCCAGAATATAGATAGACCTCCCATTAGTCAATAATCAATAAGATAAAGCCCATAGAAAAGTAGACAACAGATGTGAGCAGGAAACCCACAAAATACCACAAAAAGACAATAAATATGCGGATTCTTCCATAATCAAGAATGTGAAAATAAAAGCAATAATAAGATAATATTTCTATCAAGGTAGCACATTTTTAAAAAAGATAAATACATGCATTACCGGAACAGGTACAGAGACTGGCTTTGACATCTATTTCTACTTGGGACATAAATTAGCACAGCTTTTATTGTCATTGTTGGTTTATCGGTGGCGGTGGTTTATTATTGAGATATAATTTCCATATTTATCTACATCAAAATTTACTTTGTGTTGTCCAGTTCTGACAGGTACATGCAGTCATGAAACCATCATCATCACCACGATATAGAAAGTTCCAGCATGCTAAAGAATTCCTTCATCCTTTCTGCAGTCAAACCCTCTCTTCACTCTCAGCCTCCAAAAGTCACTCACCTGAGTTTTGTTCCCGTATAGTGCCTTTCCCAGAATCTGATATAAACGGAATCCTACAATATGGAGCTTTTGCAGTTTGGTCTCTTTCGCATTTGAGAGTCACCCACATTGTGTCGCATGATCTGTAACTCGTACCTTTTTATTGGTGGGTAGTATTCCCTTGTATGGGTGGACCGCTGTTTGTTTATCCACTCACCAGTTAAAAAACATCTGGGTTGTTCCCAGTTTTTTTGCAGTTATGAATCCCGCCCCTGTAAGCATCCATATACAGGTTTTGCTGTGAGCATAAGTTTTCATTTAGCTTTTATAAATACCTACAAGTGGACTTGCTGAGTTGTGTGCTGAGCCTTAATGAAAAATTCCCAAAGTATTTTCCAAACTGGATGTATAACTTCATTTTAAATTTGAGCAATTCCGATAGGTGCATAGTGATCTTATTGCAGCTTTAATCTGTGTTTCCCGAATGACTGATGACGCTGAGCATCTTTTCCTGTGCCTGTTTGTCATCTTTGTCTCTTCTAAGGTGAAGCATCTATCTAAATCTTCTTCCCATTTTTTTAAAGATTATATTTATTTATTTGACAGACAGTGGTCACAAGTCGGCAGAGAGGCAGGCAGAGAGAGAGGAAGGGAAGCAGGCTCCCTGCCTAGCAGAGAGCCCGATGCGGGACTCGATCCCAGGACCCTGGGATCATGACCCGAGCCGAAAGCAGAGGCTTTAACCCACTGAGCCACCCAGGCACCCCTCTTCTTCCCATTTTTAAAGTGGGGCTCTTTTTCTTATTGCTGAGTTTTGAAAGTTTGTTTTATATCCCAGATACAAGTTCTTTATCATGTATGTGGTTTGAAAATATTTCCTCCTAGCCCATGCTGTTTTGTCATCCTTTTTTAAAGAGCAGAGGTTCTTAATTTCAATGAGGTCTGATTTTATCAATTTTTAAAAATTTAATGTATTGTGCACTTTGTGATATAGCTAAAAAATCTTTGCCTAAGAGAAGATCACAAAAATTTTCTTCCATGTTTTCTTCGAGTTTTAGATTTTACATTTAGGTGTGTGATACATTTTGAGTTAACTTTTGTACATGAGATAATGTATTTTTTTTTGTATGTGGCTGTAGTGGGCTGAGTTGTGGCCCCAAAAAAGATATGTCCATGCCCAAATCTATAGAACCTATACATATTACTTTATGAGGCAAAAAACATTATTCCGAATCTTTTTTTAAAAATATTTTATTTATTTCTTTGACAGACAGAAATCACAGGTAGGCAGAGAGGCAGGCAGAGAGAGAGGAAGGGAAGCAGGCTCCCTGCTGAGCAGAGAGCCCGATGTGGGGCTCGATCCCAGGACCCTGGGATCATGACCCGAGCTGAAGGCAGAGGCCTTAACCCACTGAGCCACCCAGGTGCCCCATGATTACGAGTCTTGAAAGGAGGCATTTATCCTGTATTATTCAGATGGGCCCTAAGTGCAATCCCGTGTTTGCTTATAAGAGAGAAGCAGAGGGATTTTTGAAGCATGCAGAAAAGGAGGAGACAATGTGACCACAGCAGCAAAGACTGGAATGATGTGCCCACAGCTGGTGAATACTTGGAGCCATGAGAAGCTGGAAGAGGCAAAGAATAGCTTTTCCCCTAGAGCCTTCAGAGGGAATGCAGCCCTGCTAACACCTTGATTTTGTGCTTCTGATCTATAGGATTGAGATGGAATCAATTTCTCTTATTTTAAGCCAGTGAGTTTGTGTTACTTTGTTACAGTAGTCACAGGATACTAATATAATGGCTATCCCATTCTTCCAGCACCATTTGTTGGTAAAGCTCTCCTTTCTCCATTGAATTTCCTTCTCACCTTTGTCAAAAACATGATCATACATGTGTGTTACATCTATTTCTGGACTCTCTTTCTGGTCCATTGATCTATAGGTCTGTAATTTCACTAATACTACTTTGTCATGACTACTTTTGAAGTAAGTTTTGAAAATAAGTAGTGTGAATCCTCCAGCTTTGCTCTTCTTTTTCAGAATTTTTTGGCTTTTCTAGTTTCCTTGCCTTTTTATATAAACTCTAGAATCAGATTGTCAATTCTTACTGAAAATAGTCTGCTGGTACTTTAATTGGGATTGTGTTTAATCTGTAGATCAGTTTGGGAAAATTTGACATCTTACCAACTTTGAGTTCCCCAATCCACGAACATAGTATATCTTTCCATTTGTTTAGGTTGTCTTTGATTTGTTTCATCATTTTGTAGTTTTCAGCATACAAATCTGGCACCTAAGTATTTCATGGTTTTTGGTATTGTTATAGATGGCACTTTTTTTGTAACCTTCTTCAATTTCCAATTGTGTGTTGCTAGCATTAGAATAGAGTGGGGTTTGTTTGTTTTTTTTAATTTTCATATAGTGGTCTTGTATCCTGTGACCTTACTAAACTAAACTTACTTATTAGTACTAATGGCTTTTTTGTAGATTTTGGAGGGGCTTTCTATCTAGACAATTTTATCATATGTGAATAGTACTATTTCTCTCTTTTTATTCTGTGAGCCCTTTTTTCTGGCCTTACTGCATTACCTGGAACCTTCACTACAATGTTGAAGAGCATAATAAGAATGATCTTCCTTGTTTTAGGTCTTCACTTTGTGCTTCATCTCAGAGTATCTCTCTGCCAGCAGTTTACTGCTGACATTGGTTATTTGTTGCTTGCTAGCTTGGTGATGAGGAGTGGAGGTGTTCACATTTTCTATTCTCAGTGATCCTGTCTCTCCCTCAGCAGTAAGGGATCTTTAATGATCTGGACCCAGTCCTTTTTCTGTTTCTCCCCTGAAGATACAGGGTTGTGGGTTGTTTTTGTTTCATTTTGTTTTCCTAAGCAGGTTAAGGCTTTGTTTTGTAGTGGAGAAAGAGTAGAAACATCTGGGACAGGGTTTTGTTCCTTTCCTAAAGTGGCAACTGTACATCTCCCCAGGCCTCCACCATGAAGGAAGCCTTCTCTTGTATCTTGTTCTGCTCCCAATCTCTATTGAACAATGAGGTTTGTGAGAAAGTCTCCTTTTGTATGCAGATTCCTCTTGTGTATTGCTCCCCCAAATTCTATACTCTCACGCTAGTCCACACTCCTGCTAGTTCACACTAACAACTTGTTAACAGTTTAACTGACTGCTTGCCTGGTACCCAGCATCCGCCCCAGGTAAGCAAGCACACATGTTTCATGTCTGCTTGAAAGTACTTGTCTTCCTTTGAGTTTTAGGCTAGTTGGTTTTGCAACCACAGCTGTCTGATAAGTTCAAGAGCTGTTCCTTCCTGCAGAGTTCTTATTTTGCTTCAATTTCCTTGGTCATTTTTGTGTACAGTGATGGTTTCTTTCTTGAAAGTTAGGGTTAGGTAAAATAAGCATTGTGTTAGGTAGGAGAGTAAGACATCTTGGGGAGATCATGTGAGGCAGAATATGCATCTGCTTTGGCCTTCTCGGTTACCAGGTGACAGTCGATGGTAAACTGAAGAGACATGATAGAACTTGTGCCTAGCCCAGGGCAATCCTGGAATGAAATAAGATTATTCCTTCCTAACGTCTTACCTCAGAAGAGAGACATGGAACAGTAAGACTTAATAATTTGAATGTCCACCCCTTTTTTCTGTGCCCAGCCTGCCCAGAGAGGTGTTCTTTAATAGCAAGTAGGAAGAAGATGAGATTATTTGGCCCTCTCTCCCTACTCAGCAAGAGGAGAGATGTGAAGGCCTCATGAGTAGCTCTTGCTCCCCATTTGCAGTGTAAGCCAGAGTCTTATGATTAATGAGATGGGGCATTCACTCATGCTTTTGAAAGATGGATCATTGTGAAAAGGCCCAACCCTGTTTGCTGCATTTCCTCCCTAAAAGCAGTCTTGACAGAAGCTATGCGAGTCATCCTGTCTCCCATTAACAATGACCTCAACTGTTTGTTTTAAAGAGTTCACAACCCCAAAGCAAAATTTTCACATACAAAAACATAGCATCAACTAAACCTTTTGGGAAAGCTTCTGCTAAGCCCTCAGCCTGTGCTTCTGTTCATTAAATCAAATTAATCCTTTTATGGTAGGTGGGAACCTCCCATCAGTGGCAATGATGTGGTCTAAAAGGAAGAAGCCAGCAGTCACTTCCACATACCTGATGCATTCTAACTGCAGATCACCCAAGAGCACAAAGTATGGCTAGCCAGAAGGAAATAGAAGAGATGATTTCATAGAGGCAGTGTTGAATGGCTTAGGAATCATAGCCAGAATCAGACACTGAAAAGGGGCTTGGGTTACCCTTTTGGTAACACTCACCAGGGAGGAGTGTGGTGTGTGGTAACACTCACCAGGGAGGAGACTCTAGGACATACCTTGTGCCCAGACACTAGCGATAATTCCCTATAATATCAAGTGATTATATGAACAGAAATGACTTTAGTTTTCCACAGCAGGAAGGGGCTCTAAAGGTAGTAGGCAAAAGAGCATCATTGAAGCCCCTCCTTAAAAGAGAATGAAGAGTTTCTGTTTCAAGAGCTTACAGAGAAACACCAATTTCCTCTTGAAAGCTTCCTATTAAGAAGTTCCATCGGGAAGTGCTGACAAGTCTCACTATGGAGACTCTAAGGGGATTAATGTCTCCTCTTTCCCCATGTTCAGTGGATTGTTAAAACCAGAAAGGTGGGTTTGAGTTCTCAAACTGTCTTTGCCTGAGTTCTCAAAATAAGTGACTAACCTGTTCCTAAAATGGAGGTTTTCATCTTTTTTTATTATCTTTTGCTACATTAACGAGCTACCCCCAAATTTAGTGCCTTTAATCAAGAACCATTTCATTTGTTCACAACTCTAGGGGTCAGGCATTTGGCCAGGGCCCAGTTGGACACATCGTCCATCGGCTTTACACGGTATCAGCTAGCATCTTTCATGAGGCTGCTCTCGGATGACAGCTGGAGTTGGAGGACCAGGATGGCTTCACTCACACGTGTGGTCCCTTAGCAAGGTTGGCGGGGAGGCTGGGGCCCGTCTCTGCCTCTCCACTTAGCTGACTTGGGGCTTCTTTACATGGCAGCTGCATTCTAAGAATGAGTATTCCCGGTAGTGAAGCAGAAGCTATAACCTCTTAGGGCCCA